>JAVFBZ010163453.1:0-17406 GCA_032466195.1 Katharina tunicata
GTTCTCGACCCCGAGAACGCGAGATTGTAGTTAGAATCTCGACTTCTCGGGTTCTCGACCCCGAGAACGCGAGATTGTAGTTAGAATCGTGCAATGAGCTTCCATATCCCACCGATGATTTCTATATTCCTTATGCTTCACACGCCCTGGGTATACTTTCCATTATTACCAGTCAGACATGCAGGTACATTAATTGAACTCCCTTACGACCATACTTTAGCAATATTAAAGCCAACGGACCGTAAAAAATACTGTATAACCTGAGTAACCTAACTATTGAGAGAGTCCCTCGGTTCCTTCAGTATTAAACCTTATTGACATTTAATTTAAGTTCATATTATTACATAATAAAAACACAGCTATAACTGTTACATAATATTTAATAGCAGCAGAACATCTGCTTACATAATGATCAAACTAGAGAAATTGCCGTGACATTTTGCGATTAAGCGTACGTGTTTGCCATACGAAACCCGTCTAGGCCAGAACAAGCCATTATTTGAGCTTTGCTTTATGTTTAACTGCCACAGTTCTAACTACAGTTCGCTCAGGCTCACAAATGCCGTTGGATTAAAAAAAATAGACCTTGAACAAGAGAAATGCTAAAGAAGGATTAATGCCAACATGACTTCCTCTTTCGGAATTTTTCTTATTCCGTTATCTTGCAGCTAAACGTTTCAAATATTGAATGGCCTCGAAGTAATTGAATTACATGTATTTCTAACCGTTTACATAAGACTGTCAAATGGACCAGAAGTTGTGAAAGACTAATGTTGTATAATGTTGTTAATAGATACTATTTGCAGTTTGACATAAGAAAACAGATACTATTAAATAGATAACATTAATCACATGCGTATATATTTTTGTATAAATGTAGAGAAAGAAAATTTTGCTTGCCTCCACCGGGATTCGAACTCGGGTCTCTGGCTATCAGGGCCAACGCTCTAACCGACATGCGTATATATAAACAGATATATTTTGCAAGCACCACCTTTAACCAAATATATGTACCATCGAATGTGTTGTTATGCAACGGGTGTGGCAATTGTGATAAGCATCTTGCTGAAATTTGTACTAATTATAATGAGGTCGTATCTGCGCTCCAGTTTGCTAGTCATGCCACTATATTTAAGCGCAAAAGTATCAAACATCCCATTGTTCCTGGTTGGAATGATTATGTTGAGGAATTGCATCTGCTTGTGCGTTCAACATTTCTGTCATGGCGTGAACATGGAAGTCCTAGAGTGGGCCCCCTTAGGGAGAAAATGCGTAAAACCAGGCAACAGTTCAAATACGCATTAAGATTCGTTCTGATAAAATGGCTCAAGCGTTTTCTTCTCTCTCTTCAGAGGACTTCTGGAAAGAAGTTTAGAGTACTAAGGCAAGTAATACATAGCTGCGTTGACAACGTTCAGGGCGAAAGTGAAATTACTAACATGTGGAGGGGGAAATATTGAAACCTTCTTAATTCGGTTATTTCTGAAAGTCCAAATAGTTTTGTTCTGAACTCCTTTGCAGAATTCAAACCAGGCTTCTCACACTGTATAACATCGCCTGTAGAAATCATGAAAATTCTTAATGACTTAAAATGTAACAAGTCTGCTGGTGTAGATAAGCTATCTTCAGAACATGTTAAGTATGTACCTGAAGCCCTTATACAGCACTTATCATTTTGTTTTATTGCCATGTTATCGGATGTGTCCCTGAAAATCTTACTTGTGTCATTATCACACCTGTGGTAAAGAACAACTCTGGGGACATTTCAAAATCTGATAACTATAGACCCATTGCAATCGCCACTGTATTTTCCAGGATTCTTGAATGTATAATTTTAAAGCACTGTAGTAATTTAATTTAATCGTGAGATTTTCAGTTTGGTTTTAAAGCTAAAGATTCTACTGATCAATGCATTTTTATTCTGAAAGAAACTGTTAATTATTATCTCTCTAATGGTAGCCCTGTATTTATATGTTTTTTAGATGCCAGTAAGGCGTTTGACAGAGTCAACCATTGGACTTTACTTAAGATTCTAATTGATCGTAATGTAATGTCGTAATTTATGGTGTATTTTCTGTACAAATGAAACAATGTTCAGCGTTTTATGATTAAATGGGGTATGTCGTTCTTATCATCCTTTTCAGCACGTAATGGTGTAAGGCAGGGCGGTGTTATCTCCCCTGGTCTATTCTCTTTATATCTGCATCAACTCGACGTGGCTCTTTCTAAGGCTGGTGTTGGCTGCAATACAGCTGGCGTGTTCATCAATCACGTTATTTATGCAGACAATTTGTGTTTGATTTGTCTACCTGCCAAATCCATACGTGCACTTGTGTCAGTCAGTGACTTGTTTTCTATCTCTCATGATATTTTATACAATGTTAAGAAATCTGTTTGTATGTTGCTGAGGCCCAAACCGTATCAACATTTGATACCTCCTAATGTGTATGTTAATGGTGTTGCTCTTAAGTATGTCCATCAGTATATTTTTTGGGGCATATTATTACTCACGATCTTAAGGATAATGAAGACATTATTTGTCAAAGAAGAAAGCTTTGTATAGGAGCTAACGTACTTATACGCAAGTTTCGTAACTGTTGTTAAATGTTCTTTGTTTCGTTCATATATTGGTGGAATCTATTGTTGTCAACTATGGTGCTATTATACAAAGAAAGGGTTCAATTCTATACGTATAATGTATAATAACTCTTTCCCTTGGCTTATGTACTTTAGACCTGATTGTAGTGCTAGCCTAATGTTTGTATCACACGGTATTCCTTCATTTGGTGAACTGCTGCGTAAATGGGTATTTGTGCTGAGACAAAGACTACAATTGTCTGAGAATCGGATAGTGCAAACTATCTTTAACAGAGACATATCTTTGTCCTCCAACATTATGTCTAAATGGCGGTCAATGTTGTATTTGTGAATTTATTGCATCAGAAATTGTTTCTTTATGTAACGATATGGACTTCAGTCTGGAATAAAAAGTATATTATTATTATATTATAAAACAGAGTTGTTCCCCTTCCCGACAGCATTCTTCTCAACACAACGGTTGATAAGCATACCTCTGTGTCGCACATGATACACATTTGAAAAACAAAAACCCAGTACATAATCTGTGGTATATATTGGTCCGGTGATAAAACAAAAAAAAATCTATAGATTACAATAATTTAGAGCGATTAGCGATTAACTTGAGGATGCCATTGGTAGAGGATGATCTACTTATTCTAAACGAAAACTATCGCGACCCTCAGTGACCAGGGGGGCAGTCATGTAGAGTGCTACAGTGTACACCAATGATTTTTGCAAACTGGGCACACTGCTGGGAATTGTAAACAGATCTTCTCCTAAACCTGACAGGTGGCAATTCGCCCAATTTCACTTGTAACGCATAGGGCAGGTGGTGTAACAAACCTTGATGTAACAAACATATTTAACATGGAACCTATTAAAACTTATTTATTGCCCACACACAACGAAAACAAAATGTTACGGAGTCGTTGTTTTTTCCCTCCAACGTTCTGTGGAATCAACCAATTGAATAAATCCCAAAGGACTAATTCTTGGATTCAGCTAGCGAGTGTTGTCGTGCTGAGTTCTTCCATTATGGGAAAAATCTAGATCAAATATATCTTCGAGTTGTCTTCTTCGTGTGACTAATATCTACTGCAATAAATTGTATCTATTTTGAATGCAAACGTTAAGCGCAGACGGTTATGCCTATATGATAGTGATAATTTATAAATAGGATTGGGCACTTTCTGCAAACTGCTAGTCGGGTCTAGCACTCTTGAATATGTAAGTGCGTGTTTTTACGTTACCAGACAGACTGATTCACTACTTGTTTATACCACCAGTTGTAAGTAGATCCTAAATACTAATTTCGTCCTGACGACTGAATAATGAACTTCTTCAAAAACATCAGGCCAAGTTATTAATAAATAGTTTGCCGGTAACTGTTTTGATTAGAATAACCCATAACAATGACAATAGATGGATATAAGTGTTGTTAAGACAAACCATAGTTTGAAATCTGAGGCCAATAGCTCTCAAATTCGTGTTTTATCAGGCGTTAACAAGCTACCCTGCAGAAAGTATTGGGATTTTTTTCGCCAGGCTGCTAATTTTTGCCATTTCAAATTAAGTGCCCATTTAATGTGTTTTTATATCATTATCTATTTATAAAATTGATTGTGTTCAACATCGCTCAACTTCTATTTATTAAGCATAACGTGGACTATATACATGTCAGGACGCTCAAGAAGACACCAAGTAATAAGCAAGATAAATAGTTCAGTCTCTTAATATAAAATGTTATAGGCTTGTTTGCATGTTTCAATGGCGTCCATGTGTCGAGCTCAATGTTATTTTTCTTTTGGGATGAAACCTTATCGAAACTTTCTGGCGATCTCTGCATTTAATGGAATATTTCCTTCGATAACTCAAATCTCTTGATTTAGGAACAAATTCCATATTAAAGTAAGGCTTTCTTTTCGTCATAAAACCAAGTATTCGTGTATTTCCGACGGATGACATCTTGTCATTTCCTGAAGGTACGGCATCCATTGGCGTACTCGAATATGGTCAGCAACATTTGTAAGCGCAACAAAGTGATACGTCTGAGAACTGTGACCACAGGTTGACATTAACCTTAAATAAGTCCTAGCACATCCGTGACCTTCACTCGCCGGCAAAGTGCAATGATGTATTTGCCGAACCGAATTTGCTGCTAACTTCTGCAATTGGAATAAACTGTATAAGGTGTTCCAGGCGCTATGCGGGTTCCTTTGTGAATAACAGGACATATGCTTTTTTTAAAAAATTACCGCCAGCCTCTAGAAAATAAGCATTATACATCGGAGACAACTTCTGTTAACCATATATAGTCTTATGTTCATTTATTACAACTTCTAAATGCCACTCAAACAAGTTAACGGCCTTACCAAAAGCTCATGTACGGATATTTGTCTTGGTATCATTTAATATTCAGCGATGACGCTACTACAAGGCAATACGACTGAAATACTATGTGAACTGCTTTGTCGCACACCCATGGCATAACAATTCGTGTAGATGTTTAATCATTGTGCAATGTATATGGTGTATTTAAGTGCTATGTAACATTCATACTTGCAGTATTATTATGAAACATAATAAAGTTAATGTAAACTCACTGTAGAAGGATCTGACAGGCTGTTCCAATAGTTAGAAAGTGACAGTGTGTCTAACGATTCACTGGCTTTCGCATTGCTGACGTGGTGAATTGTAATAAACACGTATTTAATGTAGGCTACAATTCAAACTGGTTAATGGAAAGAACATATATGTCGACCGATGTTTGTTTTAAGTAACAATCTTCACGGAAATGTGACCATGCATAATTAAGTGTTTAAACATCACTTGATACTGGAACAGATTTGTAAACTTTGTTATTAAAAATACCGCCCAAAAAAAAAAACTACCACAATATATCGCGTGGCCTCTGCAAACTGTCAGTTGACAAACTGGCGATAGACACGTGTGATTGCTTGCCGGAAAAAAAATTTTAATTACATAATAAAGCAATGATGTTACTTTTGCCCTTTAAGAACAAATTGTACGAAAACAGCTATGTTGCCTACTAATTAATCAGTTTGCTGGCAAAAATCTTAGAATAATATAATCTTTACGAATAGAACAACATATTTGTGAGTGTTTTATTTAAATCGACTTGCAGTTAGAACTGTCGGAGGCATGACAATCCCTACTATGTGTTTGATCAGGCCTAGACAGCTATCTTGTTGTAAACATAAACGCTTAAACTAGAAATGTCACGCGTGATTTTATGTTACGGAATGGGGGGAATGGAGTAATTTTTGTCTAATTTGATAATTGTGAAATGTGTTAGAAAGTGACAGTGTGTCTAACGATCCATTGGCTTTCGCATTGCTGACGGGGTGAATTGTAATAAACACGTATTTAATCTAGGCTACAATTCAAACTGGTTAATGGAAAGGACATAGATGTCTTTTAGCTTTTAAATCAAGTAGACGTGGTCTTCAAGTGGTGACAGTTACAAACAAATTCGTCAAACCCCTTACTCAATAATTTAAAGCCACTGACCACTCCTACGAGTCTAAGCTTTCAAAACAGTCCTAAGTGACATTTTTTTAGTTCAATCAGCAAATAAATGGAGAATTGGTAATAGAATTTGTTTGCTCTGCTGTAAAGGTGCTTGGCATAACAAAGCAGCCAATAATTTTTTAAATTGGTCAATAATTTTACTTGTCTTGTTCATGAGTTACGTAAAATGGAAATTTTGCGAAACACTAGTGTGAACATATTCAGGTGGATTTTTATACTGCACCACGGTCAATAGCTTCTATCTAACGGAAACGGTGTTTGCTGCATGGAAGCACATAGCTGAACAATTTGAATCGTTTTTAAAAATCTTTAAAATTGTGTGTGTGGGGCACATGTTTTAATTGAGCATTTTTCTCTAAGCAGTGTTACAAATATTAAAAACAAATAACATCTATGCGATAAAAAAAGTTATTAGTTAAAGAAATTAAATACGAAATAAAGATATCAAAACCAAATCATGTTAAATGTCCACATGTTAATTCAAACGTTGAGTCGGGTTGTGAATTGTTCCAACTAATAATAGAAACACACCCAGATGTTATCTTAATAAATCCCTGAGTTTTCTTAAGCAGAGTATAAAATCTGCTACACATACTGCTAAAAGTTTTAAGCGATAATTTTTATAGCTTAGTGATTAATGATAATCCAATGTGAATATGAAAGGTAGCACCAGGACGTCACAAACACTCCCCACCCGGTCCTCCCCCTGGGGCGCAGTCCAGTCGCGCGCAATAGTATACACCAACGACACTCAAAGGTCACCAGGGACAGTACACATAAGTTATCTTAAAACTGATGGGTACATTTTTCCGAATTTCACTGCTTGTGAAAAAAGGTGCACAATGCTTTTGGGCACCATTGTGTGCATTAAAATGCTTGTATGATTTAACCCGAATGCTACAAATGAAATTATTTTTACTTGAAAACAAAGACAACTTAAGTTTCATACTTACGGCGTAACAATTTATGTTGTTATTTCTTTATGAATTTAAATTAGAATACAACTTACTTCTTTTCTTCTTTAAGATTGTGTCGAACAACACACCCAAATTCGCCAGAAATCAAGATCACAGCCGGGAAAGTTTGATATGACCAACCTAAAACTGTTACGATTGTCTTGCTTGTCTAGAGATTGCCTTCGTTAATTACTTATTGTCCAGACAGTGCTGAAAACAAATAACATTCAGGGAATTTGGTTTTGAATGTATATTGAAATGATCGGAGTAAAGGAACTTGAGGGTAATATATGCGTTTCGTCCAACCCTTTACTATATAATGGGAAACAGGAAAGAATGATTTTAACCTTTAGAATGTTCTGAAGAAGCATATGACAGGGTATCCTCCGCAAACGGAATATTTGTTCGTTGTATTTCATTGAACCAGCAGTAATCAACGAGACGTAAAAACACAACTTTAAAACAGTCTCCTGCAAAGAAGACGACTCAATGAAGTTTAAATGTCTAAATATACAATAAGCGACACAAAATATAATTTTTAATGTTAAAAGACTTTTGGTTACAATGAATATGAAAATGAAACAACCTGTGTGGTATTTATGAAATTAAAATTGTGTTTTTGTTTTTCGTACATGGGCAATTGTTGTATAACGGCGATGCAATTATTTAAACAAAAAACGTTAACGGGCTAAAAAGTGATTGTCTATGAGAATATAATTTCAGAACAATCAGTACCATATTCATTTTTATCACCAACTTCTATTAGGTTCATAAATAAAACTTGCAGTTTGACATAAGAAAACAGATAACATTAAACACATGCATACGGATAAAACAGAGTTGTTCCCCTTCCAAACAGCATTCTTCTCAACAAAACTTCCACAGTTGCCAAGCATACCTCTGTGTCTTACATGATCAACACTTGAAAACAAAAAGAATAACAGTACATAATCTGCTATATATATATTGGTCTGGTGATGACAAAAAAATAATATTATATTGATTACAATAACTCAGACTGATAAGCGATTAACTCGAGGATGCCAGTTGTAGAGAGTGATCTACTTATTCTAAACGAAAGCAATCGCGACCCTCAGTCACCAGGGGCGCAGTCATGTAGCTTGCGACAGTGTACAACAATGATTTTTGCAAACTGGGCACACGGCTGGGAATCGTAAACAGAAATTCTCCGAAACCTGACAGGTGGCAATTCGCCTAATTTCACTTGTAACGCATAAGGCAGGTGGTGTAACAAACCTTGACGTAACAAACATATTTAACATGGAACCTATTCAAACTTATTTACTGCCCACACATAACGAAAACAAAATGTTAGGGAGTCGTTGTTTTTCCCCCTCCAACGTTCTGTTCAATCAACCAATTAAATAAAACTCAAAGGACTAATTCTTGGATTTAGCTAGCGCGTCTTGCCGTTTAAATCTACATCAAAAATATCTTTGATTTTCCATCTTCCTGTGACTACTATCTACTATAATAAATTTGATCGATTTTTTAAAATGTGAGCGAAAAAAAGAAAGAATGTTTACTGCTTTATGGATTTTCGTCATAGGAATTTAAACGTTGAGAGCAGACGGTTATGCCTATAGGTTTGTGATAATTTAAAAATAGGATTGGGCACCTTCTGCAAACTGCTAGTCGGGTCTAGCACTCTTAAATCTGTAAGTGCGTGTTTTTACTGATTCACTACTTGTTTATATCACCAATTGTAAGTAGATCCGAAATACTAATTTTGTCCTGACGACTGAATGATGAACTTCTTCAAAAATAGACAATAGATGGATAAAAGTGTTGTTCAGACAAACCATAGTGTGAAATCTGAGGCCAATTATAGCTCTCAAATTCGTGTTTTATCAGGCCTAGACAGCTACCCTGCAAAAAGTATAGGGATTTTTTCGCCTGGCTGCTAATTTTGCCATTTTAAATTTACTGCCCATTTAATGTGTATTTTTATCATTATCTATTTATGAAATTCATTGTGTTCAACATCGCATAACTTCTCTAGTATTAAGCATAACTTGGACTATACATGTCCTGCTATTATGCTTAAGAAGACACCAAGTAATAAGCAAGATAAATAGTTCAGACCCTTAATATAAATTGCTATAGGCTTGTTTGCATGTCTTAATGGCGTCCATGTGTCAATATTATTTTACTTTTGGGATGAAACCTTATCGAAACTTTCTCGCAATCTCTGCATTCATTGAAATCTTTCCTTTATACCTCAAATCTCTTGATTTAGGAACAAATTCCATATTAAAGTAAGACTTCCTTTTTGTCATAAAACCAAGTATTCGTGTATTTCAGACTTCAACATAAATGTTAATGACGGATGAAATATTGTCATTTGCTGAAGATACGGCATCCATTGGCGTACTCGAATATGGTCAGCAACAATTGTAAGCGCAGTAAAGTGATACGTCTGAGAACTGTGACCACGGATTGACATTAATCTTAAATAAGTCCTAGCATAATCGTGAAGTTCACTCGCCGGTAAAGGGCAATGATGTATTTGCCGAGCCGAAATTGCTGCTAACATCTACAGTTGAAATAAACTTTATAAGGTGTTCCAGGCGCTATGCGGGTTCCTTTGTGAATAAACAGGACATATGTTTTTAACAACAAAATTACCGCCAGCCTTTAGAACATAAGCCTTATACATCGATGACAACTTCTGTTAAACATATATAGTCTTATGTTCATTTACTTCAACTTCTAAATGCCACTCAAAAAGTTAACGGCCTTAACAAAAGCTCATGTACGGATATTTGTCTTTATATCATTTAATATTCAGTGATTATGCTACTACAAGGCAATACGACTGAAATACTATGTGAACTGTTTTGTCGCACAACCATGCAGGGCATAACAATTCGTGTAGATGGTTAATCATTATGCAATTTATATGGTTTAGTTAAGTGCTATGTAACATTCATATATGTGCGGTATTATGATGAAACATAATGAATTTAATGCAAATTCACAGTAGAAAGATCTGACAGGCTGTTCCAACAGTTAGAAAGTGACAGTGTGTCTAACGATCCATTGGCTTTCACATTAGTGAAGTGGTAAATTGTAATAAACACGAACTTAATAAAGGCTACAATTCAAAATGGTAAATGGAAAGGACATAGATGCTTTGTAGCTTTTAAATCAAGTAGACGTGGTCTTCTGGTGGTGACCGCTAACTAGTGCATTTCGTCAAGCCCCTTACTCTTTAATTTAATGCCCCTGACCGGTCTAAGCTTTCAAAACATTCTCCGGTGATATTTAAGCGTTCAATCGCCAACAAAATGGAGTATTGGTAATTGAATTCAGTTGATCTGCTAGGGTGCTTGACATAATAAAGGAGCCAATAATTTTATAAATATGTCAATAATAACTATTGAAATCCAAAAAGGGTTGTAGAAGATACCATAATGTTATTAATGAGGCTTTAGAGAAATGGAAACAGTATTTAAGCAATGATAACCTTACCCAATCATCGTGCAGTTTTCCATTTACTTGCAGTGATAACTACAGGCTGATTGATACCAGTTATAAGATTTGTAATAGAATTTATGCAATAAACCGATTCCGCCATAAAATTGGACTTACTTCAGACGATAAATGTCAGTTTTTTTAAAACTGAACCAGAGACAATAGAACATCTATTTATCGAATGTCATCAGATTAAAAATGTATGGAATAAATTGGGAAAATGGTTCAAAGGCATAATCGGTGAACCCTTTACCTTATCTTCTGAGAATATTATATTTAGTTACAAAGTTAGTCAAAAGGCACTAAATAAAATCACTATCGTTGTTAAACAGTATATTCCAAGCTCTCGATCTCTTAAGAAAGACATTTTCTGGGACAATGTGCTTAAGGGAATAATCAACCATTATAATTTAGAAAACTATTCTATATGATTGTCAAAAGTTCATTATACAATGGTCAAACTTTCATGCATACCTATAGTATATTGTTAATATCGACGGCACTTATTTGCATAAATTTGACCACTTTATGCATACGTAATGGAGACATTTCAGTGTTTGGCTCTTTGTGTTTCGGGTGCGACCCTGAAAAGTCTCTGTTGCGCTTGCTTTAGCAATATGTAGAGCTGTAAAGGCTTTCAAGGATATACATTGTATTTTTATATATGTATATGTATCATCATTATTATCCATATGGAAAAAACTTGGACGGGACTGTAATAATATTGATAAAATACATGTGTTTTTCTCATATTTGTAGAAAAAAAATAGGCCAATAATTTTACTTGTCGAATTGACGAGTTACGTAATATCGAAATTTTGCGATACACTAGTATGAACATATTCAGAGAGATTTTTATACTGCGTTAAGATAATTGGTTTCTATCTAACGGAAATGACGTTTGCTGCATGGAAGCACATAGTCTAAAAATTGTAATCGTTTTTAAAAATCTTAAAAATTCTGTGTGTGGGGCAAATGTTTTAATTGGACAGTTTTATCTACAAGCACTGACACAAACTTTATGCGATAAAAAAAAGTTATTAGTTAAAGAAATTAAATACGAAATAAAGATATCAAAACCAAATCATGTTAAATGTCCACATGTTAATTCAAACGTTGAGTCGGGTTGTGAATTGTTCCAGCTAATAATAGAAACACACCCAGATGTTATCTTAATAAATCCTTGAGATTTCGTAAACAGAGTATAAAATCTGCTACACATACTGCGAAAAATTTTAAGCGATAATTTCTATAGCTTAGTGATTAATGATAATCCAATGTGAATATGAAAGGTAGCACCAGGACGCCACAAACACTCCCCAGGGGGCGCAGTCCAGTCGCGCGCCATAGCAAAAACAATGGTCACATGACCAGGAATAGTACAAAAAAGTTATCTTAAAATTGATGGGTGAAAATTTGCCCAATTTCCCTGCGGTGCACATTGTTTCTGGGACCATTTTGTGCGTTGAAATGTTTGTAGCATTTAACCTGATTTGCTACGAATGAATGAGTTTTACTAGAAAACAAGGACAACTTATTTTTCATACTTATGGCTTAACAATTTGTGTTGTTATTTCTATATGAATTAAAATTAAAATACAACTTACTTCTTTTCTTCTTTATGATTGTGTCGAACAACACACCCGATTACGTCAGACAGCAAGATCACAGCCCGCAAAGTTTGATACGACAAACATAAAACTGTTACGATTGTCTCGCAAGTCTAGTGTTTGTCTTCATTAATTACTAATTGTCCAGACAGTGCTGAAAACAAATTGACTCTGTCTTTTCCAGCTTCTTTTCGATACACACAGTTACATTTTATAATGTTAGCCACGAAGAAGAGTTCAACGCGTTTGTGAAAACAGAGACGTGTAAAAGATTAATTACTGTTTAAACGTTGTCATATTTAATTTAAAAAATATTTCCGAGAAATTAATTTGAAAACAGATATCACTTACAAATATGTGAAGCAGAGGTTCTCCCCTTTTCCACAATGTCCTTTACCAACAACGCTGGCATGTTCTCACTTCACTTTACTTCACTTCACTTCGCATAATTGCCAGAGGCAAAAATACACATTTTATTGTTTCGGTACAAAATTATCTATGTTGTTCTATTTACAGGTTGATGTTGGCATAGGAAACAAAATAATAAGATGTCGTATTTGAACAAAAATACTTTGCTAAATAAATGCAAGAGATAGTTTATTGGTTTACACATATCTGAGTATAACTATAGAATCAATTAACGGATATAATATATCGCTAAGTATAAAGTCACATATACGTACATGTATATTCAACTTTATTTTTCATTATTTTGTCTTTCGTTGAACTTTTAGAAGATTGTCTTTTTTTTAACACGGCAAGGACTCGGATAGCCTCCAAACTTTCGGAACTAGAACCGTTTCAGTGTATGAGAGAGTTATGCCATAAAACAAATCAAAAATACTTTTAATGGTTTATTTCTAAAGGACACACACACAACATAATTTCGCCAAAGTAATCAATTCAATCAACTTAGTCATCACCATAATTTTAAGTTGCTTAATGTGTTGCTCCCGGTTGGTTTTGTACAATCTTAAGAAAATACAGATTATCAGTTCTTTAATTCAAAATACGCAATAACGGACACCGTCTGCAATGATGCAATTAACAGCTGGTATGTTTGTTTGAAGCTGTCAAAAGACTTGTATTCTATTTTTAAAAATAAATTCCTAGTTATTTTCGATAAATTGTGATAATTGGATAAAGGTTTACCTATGTAATTCTTAGTTTTTCAGCAGAGCCGAAGCACCACGTGGATTGGTGATGTAATGCTACGTAACAAGGAATGGTTAGTTGTGTAGCTATTACAATGAACAATAGGTTAAATTGACTAGCATGAATTCACGGTTAATCTTTATTATGTAAGACTTAGGCTGTTTGTTATTATGTTATTTTTTTAAAACTCTAAGCCGACAAATTGAAATTTGGGCCGGAGAATGTTCATATGTTTATCCATAACACAACATTTTTTCTCGTTTGGGTTGCTTTTTACTTGTCTACAATATTGATTTACAAGAGCTTTGAGCTTCTACCATTCTGTTTTCTGGAAGTGACAGAAGATTTTAAAACACGTAGGCCCTAGGCCGAACTGTTTTGAATAAAAAAAAATTCTGCTTGTAATTGCACAATTTCACCATTTCAACCTTATATAAGAACAAATGCATTCAAACGATGAAACAGATTTAAAATTTAGATATAATATAACTGCAAAACTCGTCACATCCATATCAACCCAATAATCTTCAAGATATTAAGTAAATTCTTAACAGATAGGAATAACAGCGGTCGTGATTTATTACTGAAAATATTAAAACCACAACAGATGTTGTCTCAATAAATATAAGAGTTTTCTTAAAGATATTAATAAGTCTGCTACACATATTGATCAGATTTTACAATGATATTTTCTATAGATTAGTGATTAATGAGAATCTAGTGTGAATAGAGATTATCGCTAGGTGGTCACGTGTAGGTGATGATCTACATTCAACACACATAAACATTTGCAATCCTGCACTCACCAGGAGTCGCACTCCAGTAGCGCGCGACAAAATACATCAATGGCTTTAACACAATGGGCACACGGCCAGGAATCGTAAACAGAAGTTACCTTAAGACTGACAGGTGAAAATTTATCCAACTTCACGGGCAATTAACGTATTGGACAGGTGGTTTTGTGAACAGCCGCGAACAAAAATGTTTTGGTTTGGTCTATTGACGCATTTAACTAAATGCCTCCGATTTTGTTGGTATTTATTCTGTCTGCTTGTCGAACTTGCATGATTTACAAACTAATTGACATTATCGTTATCATTGTTTGACAGATACTTTTTTCTGTTTGAGTAAAAATATAAATGGAATGATTGTTTTATCGATTATGACATACTTAAATTTTTCTCACGAATTAATTGCCTTTATTTACAAACTAAGGCGGTTTAAACAATATTTTATTGAGGTAAATGATTGACAAGCAGGCTAAAAGTCTATGTAAACATCTTTCATATGTAAAGGCAATTAAAACATTTGTATATATCAAGTCTCTTGTTCTCGTTTCGCAAATAAATTTGCCCTTATACACTATAACGCAAGATCAAAGAACTATCATTTCTCATTGCAGGCATAAAACTGTCGAAATAGTCTTTCAATATTCCTGGTTTTCATCGTCAATTATTTTGAACCCAGACAGAGCGAAAAACAAAAGCTATGTCTTTATTGTTTCTGCAAACAAACTGTTTGATTCACAGGCGAATGTTGCAATTCGAGATATGACGGCAAATGCTAATTACGTTCTGGTGACAACACCCACAGCGCTCGCTATACGCGGATAAAGTTTTTCAAAATATTGGGAAATGCATGAAACACAGATTCAAAAAAGTTTAAGTTGAATTCACTGCACTCCGACCGGCGTTGCTGGGTGAATAATGAGGCAACATATAGAAATTACACACATATTTAGAAAAACTCTAGGAAAGGTGCATGGCAAAATTGAGATTAACTGTTTTATTTCAGCTTAGGATGTCGTAGAAATGATTTTATATCGACGAAAACTCACATCAAAATGAAAAAGTTTATCTCCGGAGTGCAACCTTTAATTGCGTTACCAATGTAATACAGACTAACATGGCTACCGATATAATTTACAAAGCAGAGTTACCCACCTTCCAAAATCCCCGCAACCTCATCTGCCAAGTATTTATGTCCTTTTCATATTTGCTTGGATAAAACTACATTATAGTTTATGTTTCTAAAAGTTGTGCGTATGCTTTAACATTAGCAAACAAGTGCATTGTTTAACGTTGATTATTTTAATGCAATGTACGCAAAAACACAAAAAACACAGTTATTCAAAACCGTTTTTGTGTTCCTTAATCTCTACGGTGTATGTTGGAGTACAAACATTTTTATCTTCAATACAGGATATTAAAACCACTGGACATATCCGAAACACATACAGAGTTAACCTTTCCGTATAAACATGTTATGGAATGAAGATTATATTTTACTGATCAATCCCTATTGTGTGATCATTAACCTTGACAAAGCGTAAAATGTAGATCAGCTGTCGCTTGAAAGTGGTGTTAAGTTCTGTTCAACAACACAGAGCTAAGTCCTAATAGGTACTGAGTGACGGGATTGTAAAAACATGATTCCTGTTAATTACCTCGACAAAAGACGAGAAGGCAACAGATTCGACACACAGCGGGTATTACGATCATGCTTACACACCGCGGCAAAACTCAAAGTCATGATAAATAGCTCTGATTGGTCAATCACGTGCTCGTGATTCCACCTGCCTGTTCCGTGGTGCATTTTATATATAAAGAGCTTCAAATTGCTATTACAGTATCACGTTCTGTGTATCAAGTCAAGGTAATAATACTTGAACAGAGTACGAGGTGTACAGCGTATACTCCTAGTCAACAACATATTCACATTTAACGAGTGGACAACGGGTGAAATTTTGGTCTACGTCATTTACAGATATGGAGTTTTACGTCAAAGAAAAGAAAAGTCCAATGAACCATGAATCACACACAAACGACGAGAATTCTCGAGACAGTGGCGTCTGTCTGGATGTGGAAATGGATTTTGACCTCTCTTCGCCTGTCGTTTCCAAAAACAGAACTATACGTCGATTCAAGGATAACGACTTTTCTCCACTAATGGAAGGTTTCCCCAACTTGGAAAAATCACCTCTCAGTTCCGCGACAATGCGAAATCTGGTAAGTTCTAGTAAATAAAGAACAATTATGCATTTCATTGACATTTAAACCCAGTTACCAGTAACATATTTGAATATATAGATGTGGATTTGTCTTCTAACAAAAAAAAATTCAGACATTAAAAGGGCATACAAATGTCGTTTTTATTTTGTTATTTCTTATTGCTGTGTTTTGTTCTGGTGCGCTCATAATACTAATTGAGTTCAAAGTACCTACAGCTGCAACTTGTATGCATTATAATGAAAGTAATTTATATTTTAAATGCTACTGCCATATTGAAGCGGCTTGAAGGGTTTTTTGACAATCCTACGAAGTTGAAATTAAATATTGTTAAACCATTGGTTTAAAGGTAATTGTGTGTATCTTCATTCTGGACTCATTTTATCTGACAACTTTCATTTTCAGAATTTCGATGCATCCAGTCCTGTCGCTTCAATATCTGTGTCTCCGAGGTACACCAACAACATCGACACACATTTATCTGTCAAAGTTCCACGAAGTTTCAATACTCTTTTTACATCAAACATTGAGACGAAAACCACACCGGAAACACCGAAAAGCCGCCGGTTAGCAACACAATTCGGTTCCCTTAATATCCGGACACGAGCAGACCGGAAGAGATGCAGCCCCGCCCTTGACGATAGAGACGGAGAAGCTACGCCCACTTCCAAACGGCCAAGGAATAATTTACTTTCTAGGAGATGTCAAAGCTTAGATTTCTCCACCTCTAATCAATTGGACAAATTCTCTACGGAAAAAGAGATTGCTATCATACAGGCTTTGGATAGAGGTATGGATCGGCATTTCTGTTATAAAAAATTCAAAAGAGTCAACTGAAAAGAGTAAATTTATAGAAGAAGAAATTTCCAGGCGTTAGCTGAAGTTAAGATTGTATGCAATGTCATAGCGTGATAGTTTCGCAATTGTTCGTACATGAAGCGAATTGTTGATAACATTTCAATTTCAGTCCAACTACACTAGTGTCCAAAAGAAACGATACCAACTTGTTTTCAAAATATTTTGTTACGAATTGATTTTTGTAATATG
>JAVFBZ010163463.1:0-10418 GCA_032466195.1 Katharina tunicata
GCAAAGAAATCGATTTTATTCAAAAACATTAATTTGTCCCTACCTCATTATATTATAGATATACACAGGTTCTGAAACAGAACGCCCTTATCACTAGGGTTCCTCTCCAATCCAAACGCATTTTCCACACAAACGGCTGCATCTATTTTCCTCACGACATCGCCTTAACAACGTCCACTTTTCAAGTATTCAAACTACATAAAGTTCATCAAACATTTTGACAGTCAATACTTATCGATCGAATAAAGACATTGTTTTGAAATACTTTATTCTGATCTCATGTCATATGGATAAAACGTGATCTAATGATTTATAACAACATCGAGTCACGTGAACACCAATCCAACTACTTGTTTGTTTTTTATATCAAATTGAATTCTTTTCTCAAACATGTTTTCAGTAAAGAGAGTAACTTACACATAAATCTGCTGCCTCTTAACTTTCTATAAAGTCTTCGGCCCCACGCTTCAACGAAATTGATGCGGAAGAAGACAGTAATTGCTGGCTGATATGAATGTATTTTACATACATGTGTGCACAAAAGAGTTCCACTTACGTTCTGTTATACATATGTAAACAACAGTTTCATACCAGTATTTTCATTATTTGGGATAACACTCTCTGATACTGTGTTTCTGAACAAAGCAAGAAGTATTTAAAAGGGTTTTAAACATGTACACTAAAGGGAAAATGAAAAAATGAATTGAATATATGTGGAAAATATTTGTTTATATGTCCAAAAAATGTATGCAAATCTTTTTTGCACATATGTGGAAAATAATTCGCCATATGTGAAATAAAGAGAGAATTTATAAGCAACTTGTCGTTTTTCAGACGGAAATCTGTTTTAACTCGAATGATGAGCAAAAGTCATTAACATATGATCCGAAAATTGATGGGGAAGTTTTGAGTTTGTTAAGTTGTCCACATTCCTTGTATTTTCAGCACAACATTCTTATCTTATCTGGGATTTTAAGTCGTAATTGAAACACGATTCCTACTGTGTGTTCTTTAATGACAAGTTTGCTATGTATCTATGATAATTGAAAATGTCTGATTCATTCTAAATAGCATCTCAATTCAATATGTTTGGACCAGGAACTGAGCGCTAGGTCGATATATCTGAGTCCGATTTTTGATACCTCATGTTTTAAAGATGGCGGCCATGATATATTGTGTCTGCTCAGTTCGTGGCCCGTTGTACATTCGCACTAGTTTATAAAAGATCTTGAGAGTCAGAAAAGATTTCAACTGGATTTACGTGTTAAACACCTCAGGGAGACGTCCCCCTTCAAAGCATGCGTCATCACGATCAATGTTATAATCGACAGGTTAAACCTGTTGGCTTTAATACTATAGATAAATATTTAAGAATGATACTAAACTCTAAATATTTTTTTTTCGGTGAAATTACTTTTACGAAATTTCTGGTGTGGAGTCTTGAACAACATCAGTAAATTTGCTTAAGGTGCATTCTCACTATGCAATTTGTAGTGACGACATTAGGGGATTCCCCATATTAGCAGCCGTTTGATTGGTGGAGATTTTTCAGTTCAAAATCTCGACCAATCAAAACACTGTAAATGAGGGAAATCCCCTGAAGTCGGTACTACAAATCCGATCGTGAGAATGCATCTTTATGTCCACAAACATCAAAGCCATGTTGACACATGACAGTGGATGTGTGTGTACATGTCAGACGTCTTGACCACTAACCGGATGTTTTTCACCCTGGATGTCCATGGTGACTTCCTGTGTGTTGAAAATAACTGACACACATATTCAGTTTTATTCCTCGCGTGTACACCATTGACAATAAGCATGATAACTCGCCAGTAAAACAACTACATCAGATGTCAAGCGAGGATGACGAACTTATTAGGATCATACCTTTAGTTTTAGGCGTGGGTACTGTTTTGTTTTTATGTCTTGAGTTTGGAAAGATGTTTTTTTTTCCGGTGTGAAATAACTCACAAAATTACACATGTTTTTAAATTGTGCTCAACAATTTCCTTTTCATAAAATTACTTACTCGAAGACAGCTTCTTAATTTGCGAATTTAAAACTTGATCATTAGATAAATCATCTTGAAAAAAGCAAACATAAAGAGAAATGCCCAGTGATATCCAATCATATTTTTACAACATGGCGTATAGAAATATATGCGCCGTTATTTCGCGCTTAATTTTCGTTTGATATACGTGTGATTGTCCGCCAATAAATGAGCTCAGAAATATATCTAGTACCTCACCAGAGATGTATGTAGTACCTCACCAAAGATATATGTAGTACCTCACCAGAGATATATGTAGTACCTCACCAGAGATATATGTAGTACCTTACCAGAGATATATGTAGTACTTCACCAGATTTGTTTATTGTTTTTCGTATTTCTTTCTTTCTCCGTGTCAAAGATCGATTGTTGAAGGCAGACAGTACTTTCCAGCGCCACCCCTCGTTTATCATCAACCTTGTTGCGTACACATGCTTTGCAGATCAAAGTGTAGCAGCAAATGTGCTTTTACCATTGTTCATGTTGATAAAGCATTCAGTTATCATCCATATTTAATTTTAAAAAAACGAGTTTAAAGAAGTTAACCCAAGAGACAGTTCACCTGTGTGTGTCTTGTTTCTTTCTTTTATTGAGGCCAAAAATTGGAACTCGAAGACGGTCAATTATTATTGTGTTGGGTATTATGGATACCATGAGTGCTTGGTGATATTCTCAACGATCATATCGGATTTGAAAATTATCAGAATAGCGATAATTAAAATCAACAGACTCTTTTGGAGATTAATCTGAACTCCTTCTGTTAACGGAAGTAATTTTATGACGTGAACATTTATCAGCGATGAAGAAAAACATATTGATCTCCTGTTCCATAGCTTTGAATGAAATTAGCGCCACATTTGCACTAGTGTGCGCCTTAAACTAGCCGAAACACCAAAGTGAAGCTGTTAGTCTGTTTCCGCGAAGTTGTTAACAGTGGTATAGATTTATATTGATTATCCGTTATATTTCCATGTATATTTCTGACATTAACTACAATGTAGCTGGATTAGTTTACTTAGCCGTTGCTAGTCTCTAAACCAAAATCGCATGTTAAAGACAGTCAATATTTATCGATCCATTCCAAGACACTGTTTTGAAATCGTTTCTTCTGAGGCCGGATCTTTGAGTTATTCACACTTGACATATCCGTTGTGATCAGGTATGACCAAACCAATCATCATAAAAACAATCAATAATCAATTTTCTTGAGATTGAGAGAAATTGTTTCCTTTGATCCCTTTTAAATTGCAACTTTGTACTTTTGTAACATAAAATAATCAACATATATCACCAGTAAAGAGAGTAACTCGCATATCGATCTTACACACCAAAGCGTTCTATGAGAGCCACTTTTTTTTACCTGGCCTTGCTTCAACTCTCTTTCGCCAATATCAGATACCTTCCAATTACCTAAGCATCAAAGAGAAGCTGCGAGTCTGTTTCTAGAATCTAATCACCATGGATGTAACATTAAATAACCCAGAAAATCGTTTTGTTTGTCGTGTTTCTTCCTAATCTAATCACGTGCAATCTCCTAAGTATGACGAAAAGAAGACACATCTCTGAGGCCTGGTGGAAACTCTTCCTCCTCCTGATTTTGGGGTTCAAAGATTATAATGCTATAATCTTGACTGGGAATTTTGTCCAAATGTGTCTTGTTTAAAAGATAATTTCTCATACGAGGAACACTGAGTAGAAAACGTATTGGACGTACCATGTAGATTGCCAGACATTGTCTGACACTTCAAAATGTTTCCAGGATGCCTCAGAGATATTCCTCGTCCTCGTCATACATATGAGATCTCGCGAGATCAGATTGGTTCCTTTCTCTGGACCAAAAATCGAATATAACGGGCAGTATTGCTTAATGATATTGAACGTCTTTAATGATGTTTTGAACAGTCGACTAACTTATTCCAAAAAGATTTATTTATATTAAGACTAAAAGTATTAAATACTAGTTGATATATTTTAAGATCATGTTTTTAATTCTACTGTTTTTATTGAAATAGACTAGAATTAACTCCTGGACTCTTGCATGCTGTGTTAATACCGCAAAATAATGTATCAACGACTAATGCTAGTGGAAAGTAAAATACCTCATTAATCTTCTACTTTGTTGGAGTCGATCCTCCAAATCTGCGTGGTTGTTATTGACTAGACTAAAGATAAACAGTTAATAAATTTAGTTCGTCTGCAGTTGTCTGACCCAATTATCACAACCGAGTTGTGCTTCTGTGGAGAAATAACTTTGTCTACTATCAAATGTATGCCCGTACCGCATCTTAGCAAGGTTCGGTGTTTTGGAGTGAGAGAGCGCGTGTGGTGGGGAAGAAATCTCAACGGTCGGCGTAAACAGCGTAGACCTGTTTGGTCGTTGTTAGTGCCAGAAGTAACTCTCCTATGATATTTAATATTTTTGTACATTTTATAGGACGGAGAGTGGCAGTGAAACACTCTTAGATAAAGGTCGCCCATACAAACGTTGTTGTGTTGTAATTCTCGTCAAATCCTGTTAGTAACGCGATGTGATAAAAATGGGATAATCCCGCCGAACCGAATGGGCGTTTCTTCACATTCACGGGACTATGACAGCCACACTCAGTATCAGGGAGTCTAAAAACAACTTTAAGTTTCGATATGTTTGCATTTGAGGGCAGCATCACGTGATTTGTAAAGGCGGAGATTCAATCAGTGACGGACATAAATTATAAATTGTCATGTGACTTATTCGATGGTTATGGGTAAAAATGCCGTCTTTTGAAAGCTCTCCTTCGATTTGGACGAATTTTGTTGGAATTTTATACCTTATTACACGAGATGACTGCCGATTTTTGGGCTCAAATTGAAAAAGGACATAAATCTCGACAGGCGGTAGGTGTTTATTTACTTACAAGGACCATATTTTTTTCTAAAAATGGCCCCATTTATACCTAAGAGTGTTTCACTGTCACTCTCCGTCCTATAAAATGTAAAAGATTATTAAATATCATAGGAGCGTTACTTCTGGCACTAGGTCGTTGTTTGACTTTTTCCCGGATATTTGGGGATAGAGTGATTCGGTGTTCAAGTTAGTAATCTGGTTAAAACTAGCTGGTTGTGCAACGCTGTGGAAGGACGCATGTATTGATCACTCGGTGACTTTAGTAGCTGAAGACGTGACTCCCGCCAGTACTTTTTATATTCAACCTTATGCAAGAAACGGAACTGGACTATTTTCAATTATTATCAAAATCTAACAAACTATTTTTTAACAAACGTTTCTTGTTTGTTTGGTGATTTATCTTGATTTAATCAACGGGACTGTTGAACTTTATTTCATTTGTTGACTACTCGTGTAACCAGCTCGGGATTTTATTTTAAATATACACTTTATCCACTTTATAAGCCTTCTGTCTGTCTTAACGTTAAGAACTTGAATTTATCGTAACACTTCTGTATTTATGCGACATCATTGACAATTAGTAGAAGTAATAGGCCTGTCTGGGCCATTTATATTTACACTTCTGCTTGATAATATATATTTCTCAATACATGTTGTCGGAAGTGTGGCTTGGCTTGGTGTTTCTTAATTCTAATCTGAGCAATTCCGTCGTCTTGGGGTGAAATTGTTATAGGTAGCTTGAACGAGGGAATAATTTTAAAAATTATTTTGAAAGTTCTTGAAAAATTTTGAAAAATCACAAGATGATAATTTACCCAGTATCATGCTTGTTAATTATGAATTCAGGCCCAGTTATATTTTACTATACCTAGAAGAACAACCATGTCAGTATCGACTAGTGTTTAATGTATTCATTAACATATTAAACGCTTCTAAGAAAACTGTGTTTATTGCCTGCCACAGGGAAGAATTGATTGATCTTGTTTAAGCAGCATTTAGAAGCTGGGCACATAACAAAAACACGACTAAGATGGATTTTCAATATACTCAGATGTAGAAAATCCACCTTAGTGATGATTTGAATTGATTGGTGTTATTCCTGGTTTTCATCTTCATGTTACCTTGTGCCCAGATCTCAATGGTACAACGAGTCGTGAAGTTGCGAGTGTTTGTCCGGGTATTTTCATCTGGTTGTCCTGCGGTTGTCCTGCAGTTGTCTACCTTGTTTGGTGACAGTAAGATACGATACGTTGAACATAAGGCCGACACAAGGTTATACGGGTAATATTACTTTCTGTACCATATACGTAAAACTCCAGTCGAGCCAAAATACAACAGTTTATGGCTTTCTTCATGAACATCACCATAAAAACACGACAGTATTTTTATTAATTAGTTTTAACGGCATATATAGAATCTGAGAACGTAACAAAACATAACTTTGATGGAGTTTCAGCTTGGTTAAATTGATAAGCAACGTTTACTTATATTTATTATCTGTTTATGCACTACATAGCATCACCAAAAAAACACAACAGTATATTTCTTAATTTCTTTTAGCAGAATATAAAGCTGGGAACATAACAAAACATTATTTTGATGGAGTTTCGGCTTGGTTAAAATGATAAGCAAGGTTTAGGGCTAGTGGCTAAGACAGTTTTCAAACAATATCATTCTTCTACTTAAACCATTTGTGAATGTCACGGTTGGCTTTGACTTACACACCTTAGCCCTCTTATCAAATGATTTTCATATTTCGTTATATTCTAGACAAATATCTCTCTCGCATCCTACACTAATTGGCTTTATTTTCATTTTCTTGACATTTTACTTAGCACCAAAAGTTATTTAATTAAATTTAAATTGACGAAAGTAAATTGCCGGCACAACTTAAACATCAGAGGCCTCCGAAACGAGAATGCACGCCGCCTGTCGCGTGTTTAAGGTAGCACCGGGATCGTGAAAGAAATCAGCACAGTACTAGTTCCCCATTTTAACATGGACTATAGAAAACATACGTTAAACTCTTGTTTGAGTGGCATTTAGAAGCTGGGTAAAATTACAAAAACTGAGATGGATTTTCAACTCCTGGGTACATTGGTAAGAGACGTTTCGATCCAGATACTAAGATCGTTTTCAAGCAATGGTTACAAATCTCAAAAAATATACTTTAAATGATAAAAGAACAGTCTATAATTTTTTTAGAAACTGACGTTATGGCTACGTTAGAATGACACTATGTAATATTAGAATGACACGATGAAACATTAGAATGACGTTGTGAAAGTTTAACTTAAGAAATAAATTTGTTTATGGTTCCGTTAGAATGACACGATGTAACATTAGAATGACGTGCTGACAGGTTTACTATAGAATAACGTCATGTCAGTGTTGACGTTGTAACCATTGCTTGAAAACGATCGTCGCTTACCAATATATCCAGACGTTGAAAATCCATCTCAGTCATCATATTTTTGTAACTACGTTAAACTGTAAGATGTACCACACACTCGTGACCACAACTCAAAGCATATAGACGTCTTGAAGCATGTTCGTGATTAATTTGGCTCACGTTACAAGCTCCGAGGGCTCCTAATGCCATGTGATCATTAACAAGCAGGTTTATAATGAGGTCTCAAAGCATCGACGAGGATCGATCAAGAGCTTCTCAAGGTCGTCAGTATTTGCTGACGACCATCCGTTTTAGCAACGTTTAAGAAAATCCCCCCGTTACATTTTATCAAAATACAACGAGTCTACAAATCACACATACGCTGGAATATCTGATATTATTTCTTCTCAGGAACCGGGGTGATAGATGAAGGCTCTACAAGTCATAATCTGTGCTCATTAAGAACGACATTCCAACTGAGGCAAATGGTAAGGTCGCCTTCAAGTCTTTACTGTTGTCTAACTTTCCATTTTGAAAAGACTGATTTTCTTCCGAATCTTCCCCGAGTTGTTGAAGAAATTCATAGCGTGACACCAGAAGAGCTGGCAGGTGCTATATGTTTTTTCTCCCAAACCGATCCGTCTTCTCCTAGCTCAGGGATTGTCATACTGTTCCATCGATTTCAAGGATGTGTAGTTAGTTTTATCGTAATCTGCTTACGTTCTTTTTACACAGCTTAATGTGTTAATTGAAAACGACATAAATCATGTTTTAAAACACAGGAATCTGACTTTTGCTTAATGTCTCAGCAGAAACAATTTGGCTGAATTACTGGAGATTGGTTGAGAATTATCCTAAGGTGTGTTGAACGAGCTTGGTCTATTAGGAGTGGAGTACTGAAGATTAAGCCCGCCAGTCTCCACTGATCATAAATCGAATGCTGCCCGGCCTATCTATCAGGTATCTACTGTTCTTTATGATTGCATGGATGTAGAGTATCCCGGAAAGCCGTGTTCTTCAAGACTAGCTCCTAAAGTCTATCGACCGGTGCTAACCCAGTCTTGTTCAGGCCCATTGCGTCTATAGCAGGCCGAGAGCCGCCTAATTGTGGACAGTAGAACTTAACCCCAATCCACTCGTCCCGCAGGAAAGACCGAGTCTCACGTCGATTCCATCAAGAAGCTCAAAACTACTTTGATCCATAGGCAATTTGATCTTGGATTAATTAGACGTATAATAATGTCTCCCAGTGCGTGGAAAAGGCAATTTTCTCAGGCCAGGCTGTCGCTCAGGGATAGGTAGAGTTAACGTAGAAACTAAACTATCAGCCGAATTAGGCTGCGGGACGGCGTTCCGGATTAGAAACGGGGAGATATTTACTTGTGCAAAAAATGCTGTTTGAATTCTGTTGAGAAACCCGTTTCGACCACTTGGAGCCCAGTGTGAGTGTGCCCAAGACAGCCACTACAGGCAGACACAAACACTTCCCCGCTATTATTACGACAACTCTTCCATCTGAGGGAAAACGAGACTGGATTGTTCTATCACATTGTGTCTCGAATGGATGTCTTTTGTGAGGAACAGTGAGCTTATTTGATTGACTCCCTTTCCCCAGTGACTACTGTGAATTATATTTGTGTTTAGAATTGTCACGGGTTGCTCGTTGTGTGTTTTAATATTACCAATGATGGCTGATTTATTATGCGAGCTCTTCGTTCCATCTCCAAATATAAGGTATGTACTGCTTCTAAACTTTTCTGGATTGAAAATGACAAGCAAATAAATAATGTCCTTCCAAAGTCTACACAAACGTAAAACACAGTAACGGCCGCAAAAGAAACATGTTCCATTCTAGAATGTGTCTGAAATGTATGACAATCCTGACCTTCGTTTCAAATATATTTTCATTTAGCTCGGATTTTTACGGCACAATAAACTGCTTGGTTTGATTGTTAATATTATGTCTAGAAAAAACAAATCTAATGAGAATTTTAACCGTTACCGCGCGCTCAATAAAATGTTGTTATGGTCCGTGTTGGGTTTTATAATACAGACCACTTATGCTTAAGGTATATATACATTTTGTAAATTTAAAGGGTTTTTTTAAAGAAATATAGTCCAAGTAATAGACATTTATTGAAGTAAATGGTGTTAACACAATACTGGGGCATACAATGAAAAGTACATGAATTGTTTTCTTAAATAATTGCATCTTAAATTAGGATAGCATGATTTTCTTGAAGTCGTTATCAACTGGTAGACATATATATTCTTAAACTAGACCAACCTTATCGGCGATGCGAATTTGTCCAGACAGTGTGATAGTCTATTTTGATAGCATCATGTCGGGCACTGCAGTCGTATACCAATATAAGAAGTATTGTAAGGGTAGGGGTTCTCCGAGTGTCACAAGACAGAGAAGTATCGATGTATTTCAGAAGATATACCTTGTTTGACAATGGAAATAAGAAAATGTGTTATTTGCCAAATGAAATTTCGGACTAAATGAAATTTAGGCCCAAATAATGCACTATTTGCAAAGGAACATAGTGACATCCCAGAAGAACAGCAAAATAAAATTTGATGTAATTTCTCAGATGCATTAACTATCCATGAAAACGATATATACGTGTAATAAACAATGTGTTGTCCGAGCAATAGGTGTTTAAGTGTATAGCAGTAAACTTTTACCTGTTACACAAAATGTGTTTCCAAATACAAACTTTGCCATAATGGAACACGTGTACTTCAAATACAAACTTTGCCATAATGGAACACGTGTGCTTCAAATAGAAACTTTGTCATAATGGAACACGTGCTACAAATACAAACTTTGACATAATGGAACACGTGCTACAAATACAAACTTTGGCATAATGGAACACGTGCAACAAATACAAACTTTGGCATAATGGAACACGTGCTACAAATTCAAACTTTGACATAATGGAACACGTGCTACAAATACAAACTTTGGCATAATGGAACACGTGCTACATATTCAAACTTTGGCATAATGGAACACGTGCTACAAATACAAACTTTGACATAATGGAACACGTGCTACAAATACAAACTTTGGCATAATG
>JAVFBZ010163474.1:3580-64819 GCA_032466195.1 Katharina tunicata
CAGTGTCCTAGGGAGTTTTTTAAAATTAAGTCTTTTTCCCTCTGTTGACGTTTACCATGATAATTTGAAAATAATCAAGAAAGATTGAAGCCAACAAATATGTTATAAATTCAATATATTTTATTTTAATCAGTTTGCTGGTTTGATGATAACCTATATTTGGCTTACAATTAAGCACTACATACTATACAATAGAACGCTGTACAGATCAGGGATTTAAATTCACAACTGGAACGTGGGTGAAATGATCATGCATTTGATATGTATAACTTCTAAATTTTGACGAAAACAGGCAATGTAAATTAATGATGACTCTGTACTTTATTTACACTCATAAAATTTAAATAGAAAGTACTGAGATCTTTACGAAAATTTCAATAGTACTAAAATGCAATCCATGTTCATTTCACCCAAATTCCCATATTTAAAGTCATCAATTGTGTACAAAAATATTGGAACTATTTGGAAAATAAAAGGTAAAAAAGAATGATTGTATAATGAACCTAATTCACTTCCAAACAAACCAAACATAATAGTGGAATTCTTAAATTGTTTGTTCAGGATTCAGGTGCAATAACAACAAAACCTAAACAATATATACAGGATAAACAACAACAACAACAGCAAGAGAGACATATAGAACAGAATTATCAAACAGACAATATCTTCCAACGTCTAGAATGGAATATATATGCTGATAGGCAAAACAAATTAAAAAAACGTGTCTTTATCACTAAATAAATTAACGACATTGGAAGAAACAGGATTCTGGAAACCTACATAGTATTTATCACGGACATTTAAAAAAATCGAGTGGTGATTGAAGCTAACACATTCCTTAATTTAACAATTTTTTCACTACTTAGAATTTCTAACTTAAGCTGGGATTCAAGTTTTTTCATTTTGTGAATAATGCACAATAAACGTCTCTTTAACAATTGTTTTAAGAAAAAGTTGCAGATCGTCGTGGAAATGTTGAAGACTACACCT
The DNA here is from genome assembly GCA_032466195.1 of Katharina tunicata. Lineage (NCBI taxonomy): Eukaryota > Metazoa > Mollusca > Polyplacophora > Chitonida > Mopaliidae > Katharina > Katharina tunicata. The sequence continues at coordinate 4,571 of JAVFBZ010163474.1, forward strand.
GTACTGCAAGTTTTCCTTATTCGGCACCTAATTGGTTTTTCATCTCTTAAGCACTTTAGAAAAACTATTGAGACGCTTGTGACCTATGAATAGTTTATTTTAAAATATCACAGAATATTTACAACTACAACCTATTAACATGAAGAGATTATCGCCGCTCATTTTATCTCCCCAAACATGTGTTAAAGCTTTCATGATAGGGGGGTCAATATAAAATAAAAGAGAATTTGTTTTATACAGCGGCAGTTGGGTACTGGTTACAAAGATATTAAGATAGATAAGCAAATTATGTAAATTTGTCCAGTAAATTGTTACAATGTACAGGATCTATGGAGGGGTATAAAAAAGTCCCATTGAAGAGTTGCTAAGGTTCTGCTTGAAATATACAAGCCATTGTTTTAACTATCGGTTCTCTGGAAATAGACTTGTATTCACCAATGGGACATTAGAAAAACAAAACAATTTTCAACCGAATCAGCTACCTAGAATTTCCTGTGATAAAAAGATGGATGGATGGAAAAGTTTAATGAAATGTTGATGAGTCTTTTATCACGAGGTCGTTGGGCTTTGGAAACTCGAAACACAAATTTTAAGATTTTCAGAAATGGGAAAACAACTTCTGTCTGATTGTCTGACATAAAATACTGTTGAAGTAAGGATCAGTTCCTTTTCATAAGTCTTAAAATCTTCAAACATTTCATATGTACAAAATTAAAAAATCACCATTTATATTTAGTTAGTGCACCAATTGAAAGTCCTGGCTACTCCAATGAACAATCCTGGAGTAGATCGGTTCAGGGGGAAACAAACTGTCTGTGCAGTCTTTAAAGCACTCATTTTATGTAGTCTTCAGTAAGTAGTTCGATATACACCCAAGGAACATTTCTGCTCTGTAAGTGTCAGTTCACAAATAGCTGAATTAAAATGCATAGTTTATTTTTATCTTAATCACAACCAATTTTGTAGTGCAGTGTTTTTTTCCAACACCTGCCGACTGACTTCGCCGCGTTGTAAGATCACAAGTTCTTTAGGGTTAAATTACATAGCCAGGGTGAAGCACAGCACAATAGATTTGTTGAACACAACACAAACGGAATGGTAAATCTGGTGAGCTGATCCCATGTGGAGGCCCCACCCCCGAACACAACTTCTTGCCAGTCCTTAGTTTGAGAGCAGTGTGTTATTCTTTCAAACAAGAATTTGAGTAAGCCATGCAACTGCTGTGTGAAAACAATTATGCTGCAGTTGTTTTCATATCGAAGGATATTGGCATCAAACAAAATCCAGACTGTTTAGAATGACAAACAATCGAAATTTGCATAGCCTGAAAACCAAACTTCTCCATATCTGATTGGAATGAGTAAAGGTTCTGTGGGGATTCTAAACATTCAAGTCGTTCCTCTTGACAGCCCTGGCTTAATGACCTTGAGATATTATGGCCAATCAGAATGGTCTCAAAGATAGCTGCAGCGCTGACCGTCTCAGGGACTTCCCAGGTACATTTTACACTGTTGGAATTCTGACGCAACAAGTATGTCCCACAACCGTTGTGTGATAAGAGCACCAGATATCACTAAGCGAGTGTCCTGATAACAGAGTCTGTATCTCCTCCACTCATGAACACAACGGTTGTGACTCCTCCTCTAGCTATAAGTACACTTTGTTTGACTTGTGAGCTGGCTTGGTTTCCGCACTGCTGTTTGGCAACTTATTGCTTTTTGGTGGAACGTTCAAAACAACATTTAATTGTTTACTGTGATACAAATTAGGATCACTTTGTCCAGTATAATCGTCAAGTTGATTTTGGCTCTTGCGTAATGGTAAAGGTGGTAATTTTCTATCTCGCATCATAGAGTCTGTATTATTAACAGGCCGCCTGCACTGACTGACCATGTAACCAGCTCCGAATCCAGCAATCATCGAAACCACTATGGCCACCACTATAGCTATCGCCAATGTAGATGCAGAAAACACTTTGTCCTCTCCAGCCACAGCTCCCACACTTGGTTCTGTAAAAAGAGCAGAGAATGAGGGGTTTACATTAGACAAGGTGGGTAATTATCACTGGAAAGTTGATTGAAAAGAATATCTTCTAGCATGTCTGCAGAAGAAACGACCTGCTGAAATATGGAAATAAAGATTAATCAGGTTAAGATTATATTATCTTTTTGGCGCCAAAGTCATACCACTAACCTTGACACCGATTAAAACGATTCAATTAGGTCAAATAAGTAAAGATTTTATACTGATTCTTGAGACTTAATTTTACTATATATAGTAGGGGGCGAAACTGCTGGCGACAGATTGACTAGAGATGTGCTGCGAGAGTCCCTCAAATCATACTGGTCTATCACTTCATTAGAAGAGTGGCTCAAGTAGGCAGATGTTCATTAGGTTTCTTCCGCCTTAGCTGATATACATCCTCCAGGCTCACAGGAAAATCTCCAGTCATTCATGGTCAATTACCACTCTACAGCCACTACTTAGCGGTAGAAATTGATCAGCGTTCATTAATTCAACCAGATCTAGCCCGACCATGAGACATTCACCTAGTCTCGCAGATATCTGAACAACCTACAAAATCCCCATATGCCTGGAGCTTTTTAAAACGAAGCCACCAGCTTCTCTCGTCAAATTAAAATAGCAAAAAAGAAGAAAGAAAGTTATATCACTACATCTAAAAATAAGCAATCAAGTCCTGATGCAACCTTCTTCTGGCACAAAGATCAATATCACATCAGGAAAAGAGTTCTGTTGATCTCAAAACAAAATGTCTCGGAATCCAAAGCCTTTCTGAACATAAAGAGTTCTGTTGAGTTTTAATGCAGTCTTTATAAATTGTTCTTCAGGGCAGCCACTGAAAAGTTTTAGTAGTGAGATGTAAAATGTGATAGCCAATCAATGGTAGTTAAATCAGTAAGATAAACACATTTGGTTAATTTTAATGTTTGTTTTTTTAAAAGACACATCACCCAATTTTGACCGAAGCCTATCACCATGGCTGCCTGCCCATAACTGCATAAGTGTGAAACAGTTCAGAGAAAGAAAAAAAGACAAAAAAGTACACAAGCACTGCCTATTTCAACTAGTCTAATGAGAGTTTCAGAAAAAAATGAAATTAGGAAAATGCTAAGACAGAAAAGAGAAAATCACACAATCTAAAGTGAGCAAAAATTATGGTAAAAATAACTACAAACCACTACCTAGGTATTATAAAGAAAGACTTAAAGAAAACAGAATGTCATGCAAAATGTTTCCAGAAGTATATAAGGTGATAAACATGGAGAAAGAAAACTTGGCATGCCTGCTTTACTGGGATGTTGATAGATAAATATAATACTGAGATGCACAGGCAACGTATACGCTACATATCCATTGTTGATAGGCTGGCAAAAGAGGCAATGTGTCTTACCGTGCGTTAAAATCTGATTGGTACGTTCCTCATCGGAAGAGTTAGGATCACCACGATCAGGTGTCACAACATTGCTTACATCAGCTGTGGGGTAAAAACAAAATGGTAGCAGGTTAACAGAGAAAGCCATCACACTGAGGTCAAGGCCACCCAAAATGGTGACCGTGTAGTGAAGGAACTGTAAGTAGTATTAAGAGGAAATTTGTATCTCTTTACAGTATTGAAAATGGACAAAATCTTTCAAAATTTAGTTTATTACATTTAATTTTACTTTTTCTTAAAGGGAATTTTTTCAGACATATAAAGAGCTCCTTCACCACATACCAATAAATTAGAAATGCAAGCAAATATAAAACATTCATGCTTACATAAAACTGTGACCGATAAATGCTCAATCAAACTACATTCCTTAATAATTAATGTAATTCTTTTTGTCTGATTTGTGATTTGAGTGAGCATATATATACATGGAAGACTATATATATAAATATATATTTTAATAAACGTAGAGAAAGAAATCTTTGCTTGCCTCCACCCGGATACGAACTCGGGTCTCTGGCTAGCAGGGCCAGCATTCTAACACACTGAGCTACATAGGCTCATGGTAGAACCAAATTTTTATCCAGGTAAAGGCTGCGAATCTTTCTCTACAGAAGCACTGACAAACACAACAGAGAGCAGATAAAGATGCACAAGAACGGCATTAATGAAGCCATATTACACAACATAGAATTGGAGCGGAAACAATAAAGATAACAGCATGAGGAACATTTAGACAGTAAACACAGAGCGACATGCAATACAGAACATCAAAGGTGGCCTAAATACAGGTAAGGAAGAGATTAAACATTGAAAAAAGCAGCAGAAGCCATATAAGCATGCTTGATTTAGTTTATTACAGAATTGCTAAATATTTCCCAAGCCGAAGTATATGTATGCAGTGTTTGTTGGAGAAGCAATCGGGTGTTAGAACAAGATCTATGATCCACTAGACAGACTTCCCCCAGATGAATCCGTCACCATAGTACCCAGAGGACAATAAGACAAAACAAAGTTTCAGAACCCAAAGCCCTTCTCGGTTGACACCTCGCCAATTGAACATACAGATACACAGGTTAGCTGAGCACAGATCCTATAGTTAGTCACAACAGCGGCTTAGATCAAGTGCACACAGTTTAATCATCAGTAGCTATGTGGGTGGGATTTCATGTAAAATGTGTTTCGGGACTATATATAGGTGTTTCACTACACTGACCAGTTGTGTTTGAGCCGGTTGGCTGTCCCACCCTATTGGGAAAGGACGCTGGACTGTTGATAGGCACACTGGGGCAAACACATTTAGCAGGTGGAGGACAAGTTTGACGTATAACTTTCCTCGTAGAACTAGATACGGTAGAAGTTGCTGTGGTTGTTGTGGTGGTCGTTTCTGAGAAAATGACAAAGTAGATAATAAGAAACGAAGCCTAGGCAGAAACTGAAACATTATCGTCCATGCTTTGGAAAACCACAAGAGAACTATCCAATACAGACAGTTCCTGAAATGATTACACTGAAAGGAATTTTCGCAAATTATAACCATAGGCCTCCATGGACATTACAATATAACTCATGCTTCAGGGATCCAAGGTTTGAGAGGTTGAAGGACCTTGTGACAATGTATTCCTAGAATAGAGGACTACGTGTACACAGCACATGGTACAATATTACAGGTTCACTAGGAGGGCATATTTGGTAATTACCGATATAATGATACGAAATCATTTCAGAGAGCCACTGATATTCTTTAGGGTGAAAAAGAAATTAAAAAAATTATTAACTGCAATATGTTCAGTTTTCAAAAGATATTTTATGAAAGATAATTTCAAAGCAAAAACATGCACTCAGGCTTTAGAAGTCGGAAATAAAATACAAATATGTTATATTTTAACAATGATCTTAACAGCAGTACTGAGAATAGGGTCACCAAACATACACCGGCGTCACAATTTGTTATGTTGCTTCATTTTCAAGCCAAAATTCTCCATAAATGGAAGCATATCGCCACCAAGGACAACTGAATAAAACTTCTCATCTACAGCAAATAAGTATAATAATAACATTTGGCTGGTATATATGTTTACCTGTGACCAAGGCTCTAACTAATTAGCACAAGCAATTCAAGAAACATACCTGTATCTTTACAATAGGAATGGACACCTGTTAAAATAGCCGGTAACCTGCAAGTAAATTGGAAAGATTGAGTTAAAATTATCACTTCTGGATCCTGTCTCTGATAAATAAGGTATCAACTAAAGCACAAATTGTAAAATTAGTTTTAGGAACCTTGTTTAACAAATGTTTTATATCAGACACCAAACCCAGCTGTCTTACATAGTTTACTGCCCTGAATGTTCTATTTAAGACACCGACCCCAAACTTCTGGAACTACTTCTGTAAAAGTACAACATATAGCTGAAAAACACTACATAATTTCACTGAACACATGCTATAGTGACAGTTGTCAGTATATTTAGTGGTGCAATGGCAAGGAGCTGTGTGGCTATGTTTGTCAGTAATCTTGGAGAGTTGTCTTAGAAACAGGCACCCTGGGGTTTCTTCAGAAAAATACTACAGGAAACTTGAGGAAGTGAAGTAAGAAGTGCTTACCCTCTGTTAGAGTTAGAACATTTGTCATCAGCCCAGGAACAATAGGGATCCTGCAGGGCCACACATCCGCTGGAATAAACAGAGAAAGTCCTGGTTACAACATCCCATCAGTACATAACCCCTAATCGTGACACTCAACTGTACACTTGCTTATTGTGTAAAGGCAAAGTACAAATTTGTTAATTATACAAAATTTACTAATATATGTTTTTAAATATGGCCTTTTTCCAAAAAAGTATTGTCTTGCCAAAAATAGAATTAATTTGCCATTTAAACTTAAAATTAAGTATTTATTTAAATAAAAATATATTTCTTAAATACCTGCAAGACTTTCTCTCATGACATCTATGGAGTGGAATGGAAATAATGTTATCACGTGAAACTACGATAAGTTTCTCTATTCCAAGTTCTGGTCTTCTATGGACTCTTAAGCTCACAATGGCTTCTTTAGATTTGAAAACCTGAATTTCTTCAATTATGACTGTCTCGATTTGAGCACTTCTGCCTTTGTTTATAGCTTTAATAACTCGACCATCGTCTGTAAAAGAATATTCACAATAACCTTGAGAAAATATCTTTTTGGATAACATTTACAATAACTCACTTTTAACACATTCACAACCTGGGAGAATATGTACAGCATTTATATTGGTTATATAATAAGTTATTAGGCAATCTGAACTCCCAAAATCGCATTTCTAAAGTATCGGGTAATGGAGCTTAATAGGTTCTGCTGTCCAAAGCCCACCTGCTATTTAGTGCTTCTAATAATTCATGAAATATAAATCGGCACAGTTAGGTTACAACTACAATACTGGTGCTATTTAAATCAGTATTTAGAACAGAAACAAATATTTGACATGGACTAATAACACCGGACCAGTTTCCAGCTGTGATTTACAAGAAATTTATTTTTAACTGTTGTCCAGAAATTTGAAGAGAATTTCAACTGATAAATCACGACTGAAACATAATGATCATTTCCAGCAGGTAATCATCGTATTTACGGTAAGATGAGGATATATATTGCCAATTTGTTTAATTACTGCTTAAGGCTTATTGTTTCGTTACTGGATTTTTAATGAGTATTCTTACCGGTTCCTACAAACATGACATCATAGTAGTGATTATCAGCGGCCAGTACTTGCCAATCAACAGCAATATGGGTAAACCGAGCACTGAAACGAAGAAAATATATATAAACATCATAAATGTTTGTAGGAGACTGGGTCCTTGCAAATTTTACAATTTAGTATATGCTTATAGTAACAAGGGCTGTAAAATACAATAAAATAACGATTATTACAAATTCAGCCTGAATGGATAAGTTTTTCTATGACATGACCTAACCCAAAATATTTATTGGAAGCTTTGAATCGACATTCTTAAAATTAAGAAACAGCTCTACTCTTTTATTGTTTTTTTTCTCTAATGTATTATGAATGAAAAATACAGCTAAGATGTAACACAGCTGTAGCGTGTCAGTGGCATGAAGATAATAGGAGAATTCAAACTGCCAGAGAGACAAATGTTTAACATCTGTGGATCAGCATGTCTATTCTAGGCCATTATGTGAAATGAATGCCGAAACAATGGAATTATTGTGAATAAGAGTTGCAGGGTATGCCAGAGTTGAGGAAGGAAGCTCAAGCGGAGTTGGACCATTCAGATAACCAATGTAGGCAGTATGCCATCAGGTGCAATTGAACAGGAATAAAGAGGGATTGTGAACTAGAAAAAATATCTTCATATAAAAAGCTTCCCAGAGCTCCAAAGCCCATGATATGGTTTGGGAATATCTCCAGAGACCATGTTGTCTGGAACTGCCACTTGTGTCTGGGAATTCCGGTTAAAAATGCATCCATCGCAAGAGTCTCGCCAGCACCAAATGGTAACCGTCATGATAGCACAGAGAAAAATGTCCAGCAAAGGATTCAAATCGCTTAAGTAATCTAAGAGTTGACTTAAGAAAGCTAGACATCTTGGACTACCATTTGTAATCCATCAAAGAACCAAGACTGAATGTGAGGAATTAAAAACCTGGTGTAGCCGAAATGGTTCAAGGGGTTTTAACTGAATAATTGTTTGTTGGGGTATGTCTGGCGGTAAGGCCTGAATCTATTCCAGTCAGAGTACTCTGTCTATATCAGACACCACACAGCTATGATTGAACAGACAGCTCTTGTAGTCAGATTCCTGTTTATTATGATAGTCATTCAGAGCATGGCTTATCTGAGGATAGTTCAGTGGTAATCAGTCAGCATTCCCCTATAGCCACTGACATATGGGAGCTAAACACTGCCAGCCTATTCCCCTGGCTCTACAGACACACTTTACTAAGTGCTGACTGCTCAGTATAAATAAACAAAAGGCATGGGAATACCCAGACTGCCTTCTGAACTAACCTGTGAACTGTTCACTTATACATTTGTTGCAACTTCTGTCAAAATAACAGTTTTACAGTTTCTAATCATGCTACATGTACACACCATATGAATATCAATCGTATAATATAATCTCATCCTTGCTATAACCTAAAGGTAGAGGTATGGATTACTTGATCAGATCAAATTAACTTAAATATCTTCAGCAATCATATTGACAGTGCCAATAGATGATATTCTTTAATTATTTTTTAATTTAATATGCATGAAAAAAGTCAAGGCATAAAATCTATTTTTACCAGAAAGTTTAAATAATGCAAAATTATGTGTAAAACCTATTAAATTATTAACCTAACCTGATCCAATTTGTTGCATTTCCCAAAATGTAAGTGGAAATAATTTTTTTTATGTAAACTTAACTTAACAATTCAGATTTTACGCTCCTAGGTCAAATTACTTATGTATTTATTCCGAGCTCAGAGGAGGAAAAAATTCCCAGTGTTACTCAGAAGGACACTGTATCACCAAATAGCGGTAAAAATTGACTTAGGGTCGAGAGAAGATCGTAGATTGGCATGTTCACCATATCCCTTCCCGTCTCAATCCAGAGCTTAAGTGTAAAACTTTGATGAGTTACTTAGTAGGTAATAAAATTAGAAGCGTTCCTTGTGTGGCACTTAAGTCCCAGTAAGGCTGCAGTATTCAGGGGTAATTTCTGTAATTCAATTTTGTCGTTTCCAGCGAAGGTGGTAGAAGGAGATGAAGTAAGAAGTTCAGACAGTCTTCCCTAGACACCAATTGGCTGCTATTGGTCAAGCAGACCTGATCAAATACTAGAGGAGCTGAGTGGCCAGTCAACTACATCATACTCAACTAACGCTGATGTCATCTTCTACATCAGTAACTTTGCCACTTTATTCCCATCAGCATATTACTCACGCAGTATCAATGCTGTCAACACACACTCAATTTCTGACTTACTGACAATTCCTGTTAGCTAACCGGACATATAAAACGATCAGAAACTAAGGAAAACTAAGATAAAAAAAAGTCATCCACTTATGCCAAACTTTAAACCAACAACAACAACAACAAAAAAGCTGATATAGGACATTTCTGAATTAAGCCAATAGAAACTAATCATAGTAAAATTCTTCTAATTAAAACCTGCGAAACGTTGAACTTGAAATAACTTAAAACTTGTCAAGTTCTTTTGCCTGTTAATTTCACCAATTATCGCTTTTTTTTTTCTTTTTACCTGTGGCTTTCTTGAAACTTCTTTTTCTTCAGAATTTCAAAGTGAAACCACAAAGGAATCTGACAGAGGTGAATTCTTATTTTGCTGAACACTTACTTGAGGTTTGCCAGGACAAGCAATGGGGATCCTCCTGCGGGTGGAACAGCCTTGTCCATCAGAGGGTGCGATTTGATGAAGGCCAGGATTTGTGGTGGTATAGACTTTTTGGTATCATTTACACACTACAAAAACAAAAATTATTGTATAATGCCTCAAAACAAACTTAAATTGATTAACATTAAGATAAAAAGTTTTCATTTTTTAACAGTGAGTTATCAAAAAAGATTTCAAGCTAGATTTTGTTAATATAGAAGATTATGTGTTTATATTTAATCAAATTATGAAATTTTTCTTTGAAATCTCACCTTGTCATATTCAAAGTCTGGAACATCTTTGGAATCTACAGGTAACCAATTAGCATCAACCTTGGCCTGTCCTTTAAATGGTCCTCTGAAGGCAGCATCTATGTCCGACATACGGAAGGCACAGACAGCAGATCCAGATATGCTGTTCCTAGAAACGTGCAAGACAACAATAATGTTATTTTTAGAAGATGTAACTTCAAACGACCTTCAAACTTCTTCAGTTTTTATTATCATATTTCATCCAAATCTGCAGTTTATAGAAAGTTCTTTCTTCACAAACCTACATTGCAAAATTGTAGAAAATCTGTAATTTGGGTTTTCAATTTTCCGACATGTACATGTAAACATATCCATTTACTGCATCCAATTGTATAACGACTGTAATACTTACTGTGGTGTGGTGAATATACCATAGACCATGTCTGTTCGATTTCCACTGTCATAGGTCGGCATAAAATTACCTTTACCCAGCAAGGATGTGGCCTCTGAAATAACACAAGACACGTATTAGCAAGCACAGCACACTTTCACCAAACTATTAGGATATTTAACCAGTTTGTTAAATCATTATTTTCACTATTTTAATTCAGGAGCTTTCCAAATAAACAAAGGGATTGGTCAACAATTGATACCAACACACAATGGCACAACAAACTACCCACATATTACTTTGGAAAAAGCAGTATTATGTCACTATACTCACGGATCTCATCGAAGTAGAATGGGAATTCGCCAGGAATAGAACAGTTTAATCTGGCCTTAAAGAAGGAACTCCAATAACCATTTAACAAATCACCACCACCTTCATCCTTCTGACACACCCTCGCTACTCGAGAAAGCACATTCTGAAATTATCCAAATATTTACAGGTACAAAAAATGATCAATTGAAATTTTTTAGTTTCGTTTACAAGAACAAAAAAATCAGCAATTCAAGACCTAATGAAGCATTCGAACCATTATGTTTGTTTGTATCATTGATTGAGCTTTCACACTACACTTAATTTTTGATTGATTGAATGATAGGTGTAAAACAAGGTAATTTATGTGAAGGTCCTGTACAATAACATGCTTTTAGTACTGTTGATCTGGAACCAGAAGCTCTATTAAGGCAACTTAATATAATCCAGGCTAAACAAACCATTTACTTGTGGGGATCAAACTAGACTAAGCTTTATCCATGTTCATTTACTTAGCTAAATAATTATTTCAGCATAAGCATACTTTTGAGTCATTGTTTAGAAGCTGAAAATTGTTTCTTTCGTCTGTAAAATTTCGAACATGGATAATACTTTATCCAACTAATCCAAATCCATTAATCTCAAACAACTGCTGACTTATGTGGTCAATAATATTGGTACAATAACAACTTATGGAGACGTATTACTTATTGCTGTAGGTGTTTGGAGAAGAAGATAATTATGTGTACCAGGTAGCTAGCTACAGGGGCTTCTGTATTGAGTGGGTTTGAGGTTAGTGAGAGAGACAGGGTAAAGGGGGTAGGGGTGTTTGCTTTGTGTCCAGATTTACTCAGTTTCCCAGGAGTAATTAAGGATGGTCTTCCCTAGGCAGCACAGGTTTGACCCATGTCAGGGCCTGGGTCAATCAGTAAGGGTAAGGGTTGAGAGAAACTCTGCAGGCCCTTTTACTTCAGCCAAGTAAGCAAATGTTTACTGAACATGTTTTCTCAGGTCTTACACTGCGCTTTCACTCTCATTTAGGTAGCCACTTAAAAACAGGCGCTTGTGGAGATGTATAGCACAATTTACACTGTACAAACAGCGACCAGGCTTACAGCAGTTAAGATTAGATTGACTCACGTTGAAATCTGCTTCTTGTAAGAAACAACTCTTATGGTTTTAGGAACTGTGCATTGACTTTAATTCGATTGGATACAGAGCATAGTAGGGTTGAAATATTGATTTTTAGCAATACCCATTGGCGTTTTACACACAACTTCTGACATTGGTTACTACAAATATCCAAAGATAATCGTTGAAAAACTTTAAGTTAAAACTCAATGGCATCATTTCCAACAAATAAACTCCAGTCTAGTTCTCCCTTAGGGAAAGCGTTTAAAATTTAAACTGAACTCAGTAACACATGTTATCTGTGAATTGATGGTGACATGGCATAGTATTAACAGTTAAACAGGGCTATTAACCGTCTCTACTACAAGTTTGCCCAAGCTGTTGGTACCTAAACCACAACAACAAATACAAATAAAATTGCCAAAATTGTCCTTATTTCTAAAACATTTCTTACCTTTCCACAATTAATGGTTTCAATTGACGTTTCCCTCAAGAAAAAATAGACTTTTTCACCATATGACATAGAGTTGACAAAATTTGGATCTGAAAACAATGAAACAGAGCTAATGAATCAACCATTGATGTTTGAAGGTATTCAAAATAGTTTTAATGCATCTATACTATCAAGTCAAAATAATGAAATATATTTGAAGAACAATATCATACATTAAACATATGTTTTAGACAGTGCAAATATTAGGCTCATATAAGCAATTTGTGCAATACATATATACAAAGCAATAGTCTTGGGTGGTTTGTTTACAGACTAATATTTCATGGCACCAGATCTGAGCTGCATGGGCGAAAAGAACAATGGCTTTTTTGTGGACAGTCTTCATGCTACACTCCATTTTGTCCGCCTGTCATGTATTTTTAAGTGTTTTCATTGTCATTAAAAGGATTAGACAAAGAGGAGCATTACAGCAAAGGAACTAGGTTGTCATTAACAATGGCCTCTTAAATAACAGTTAATAAGGTTAAGAGAGTCCACAAGTAGAGAGTTCTTCAGATCTTAGCAAATATCAGGATTTAGATTAACACTGCAATATGACAGTCTCCATGCACAAAATAATGTCACCGATAATATGCAATTCAAAATAGGGAACAATTATGGTCACTTTAATCTCGCATGGCTTTATTAAAGACACTTAATATAAAAGTGATAATTTTTCTGCAGCAGCAACATAATTTTTCCCAAAACAATTTAAAAAAAATTCAAATCAATGGTTAGATGTCTATGTTTTCCTGTACAACTACTGCAAGTGCGTCAGTGTCACTGCGGCTAAAACTACAAGAAGGCGTTCTAGGGATAGCATACAAACACACAACATCCCCCCTTGACATCCTATCTGTGTTTGATAGGAGGAAATCACAACAGCCCAGAAACATAACTTATTAGGGGAATGAGAATAAAAACATCTAAGATAATCCCAATAACCCCTTAATCTCAGCTTCCTATTCTTTCTTCAAACTTTTAAATGTTATTTCATAGTTTTTAAAAGATACATCTTTTTAAACAAATGTATGTTTTCTCTCAAGGTATATTCAGTGGTTTATTGACAAAAATCAATTCACAGGTGTTCTCTACTGGCTTAGTCATTCTTTCGGCTTCCAAAGCAAACTTAAAACATTATATTTTAAACATTTATTTTAACTTTCTCTCTTATATAGAGCAGTGTGAAAAGGCTGATTGGAAGCTTCGTGCAAAAATAAGCCAAAGTTTACTCCGAGCCAATGTAATCTGTCCGTTAAGCTTGGAGTCCAGACAAGCTGATTGTCAAACACAGCCGCGAGGATATGATTTATTCTCATTGGATACGAATGATACTTTTCATATAAAAAAATCAATAATGGGGATCACAAAAAAGTTGAACTAGGTTGGCTGTTTACTTAATAGACTAAATAAGGAACTTTCGAAAAGAAAAAAAACTAATCTGATTTTTTAAATCCTCGTTAAAAAAAACATGGAAAAGGCGTTCATGCCGGCACTTTGTAATGATTACGAGAGGCAGGCCAGTGAACTGATGCACCCACTATGTTCAATAAATCGAATAAATAAGTTGATGACATCCTGTCCCAATTGCTTTTTCCCTATGCCGGCTTATCCAGTGTTTACTCCGGCTAGAATGTCATTGATAGCGGATAGTTTGATGTAGCGGTGTCTTACCGTTTAGCCATTCTGAGGCTCGCTGTGTTCGGATCTGGTTCCGGAAAATTAGAGGATCACGATTCACTATATCAGCAACAGTCGCGGTATATAAATGACCACCTGAAGAAAGAATAAATATACGTGAAAGAGGTGATCACTACATAAAACAGATCTTAGTCACATTTTTGAGGCTGTCATTTGATATATTCATCATAATCCGATACTTTAATTTCATGAACACTTTTAAACTCAATTTGATGAGTGAATCTGACACCAAAAAAATTTGAGTCAAGATTATAAAAAAAATCAAGCTGACTAATCCAGTTTAAACCAAGATTAAATTTATTAAGTATTGTAGTTAACACTCTAGAATTGTGTACATATTTGAAGCAAGAATTCTGGATAAAAAGCCTGTTGATTTTCACTGCAATTTGATACTGATTAAAAAACCCTTGATGAGGGTGACAAGCTGACAGAATCAAAATAGTAATGGATTCATTGTGTTCGATATTCTACAAGTTGGCCAAAGACAAGCACCATTCAAAATGTTGACTGTTGGAATAGCATCTGATGGGCATTACGTCAGCAAATAAAACACATGTCATTACAGAAATAACGACCAACTACAAACACTATTCTGCAATGGAAAACACTATGAGCAGCGTAATTTGAAAGAGTCTGCAACAAGCTACGAGCAAAAAAATTGCTCATGCCATGACACTTGTAAGAGCTCTCTTTTGCGAAGGAAGGAATGACTTCATTCTTGAAGTTGTTCTCAATGATGAGCCAAAAAGTAGCAAGACATGGATTCCATGCCTACAATATTGGTCAAGATGTCATACCATAGTCGGCAAATATTGGATGTGTAAAAAAACAAGCAGCTCGTTGTCAACTAAGGCTTCTTATCTTAGAATGACTCATTCTTCATTTTTTTTCTCAACTTTTATTCCTTGGGGGGCAGTATTTCAACAGAAATAAATTTCTAATCATGCAAAACGAGAAAAAAAAACCAAAAGTTTCAATTGTGCCATAGCCTGGAGTATAAGATGCAAACTTTTTTTTTAAATCTAGTGTAATTGACTGGGTTACAACAAGACGTTTAGTCACAAAAACACAAGACGGCTGTCCATATGCTCTGCATGCATCTGCCAATCATAATTGCAAGTTGAAGAAATAAAAAAGGGCTAAACTCAGAATCAAGGAAGACCACCTGTTGCTAAACCACAGAGATCTGGCTGTCATTAAATATTTCTTCCACTTCAGATGTAACAGAATTTCGGTCTTTTTCTCTGATTGACCAAGCATGACGCTGAAGGAGTTGGTTGTCAACCAAGCTTCATAAAGTCCTGCAATTTTATGGTGAGGGGTTCATTTTCCCAGCAGTCATAACATGGTGGCTAAATCCCTCTGGAGGTTTAGAGAGCTCTTAATCACACATGAGTCAGTGGCAGACCAAGTACCCAGCCAGCTCCACTGTTTCGCTTTTATAAGACTTCGTTGTCAAGTGAAGAGTGAAAATCGGCGAGAGAATGGAATTCAACATTTGCAAACGCTATCCAAGTGTACCTGCCGATCTCTAATTAAATTACATTGCAAGATTCCAGAAAAATGCTGCACAGTGGAATTAGACAGGATTCCCCAAATTCATAATCATTTTTCTCACAATTTACCGACAGCATGTTTTGTGGAAGATAATTTTGATTTTTTTTTCTCTTTTCCAATATGTTTGATAGTAATGACTCAACAGATTCTAAATTTGTTTTGTTCATTCAGATAGAATATCTTGAGGCTGTGTACTGGACCAAAATTGAAGAACCTCAAAATCCACCAATCCACAAATTAAAATCCAAGTTAAGCCTTCTTAAAAACTTGTGTGGGTTAAAGATTAATGACATGTGAGGCACATATTGAAAAGGAATTATACGTGAAATCCCACAAATAATGGCGAACAAGCCGAGGAGAAATATAGGCATTTGTAAATAGTACAAAATTAATGATTGAATGACCGATCAACTGGTCTCGTTCATTCTTAACATAATCTCCATTAATCCTTGCCCTAGAGATTAGGATTAAGGTCTAAGCTGCAGTTCACCCAGAAAATCTTATCCTCAAGCAAAATCAATACACGGATCAATATCCCTGAATCTCTTATTGGTTTTTGCACAGATCAACAGCCATTGATATATGCAAAGGCACGGCCATTCTCTGAACAGAGCTTGTTGGGAATCAAGACAATATTGACATCTCTAGATAGATCACATCTACCATCATAAAACTACGATCCTTTGATATACTGTCAAACTATTTTAATTAGTAATTAGCTATGGTGCTTAGATGTTGTTACAAAAGAGAATTGCTAAAAGAATTGATGATGCTAAGTTAGTGAACTGTAAGAGTGACAACCAACTGTTAATATTTAACAAGAGATCATAGGTAAAAGGCTTCCAGGGAAAAGACTTGCTTAATTCATGACTGTGTCAAAAATGACGACAGCCTTTGTCACATAGATTGTTCTGATCATACTTATTGCAGCATACAACACTCTAAGTTATGGCCCAGAAATCATTATAGGGTAAAAAAAATTTCAAAGGGCAGTGGAAAGGTTACAGTTTTGTGCTTTTCACAGCTAAAGTTAAGAATAAATCATGGTATCTCCATGTTGCCTCCATTAAACTGTTCCAGTAGTCACCTGGGCCCAAAGACTTTTTTTCTCCTTTTGCCCATGGCCAATTTTCTGAAGGCCTCTTAAAGTGGGAGTCTTTGAGGTTAACAGGTTTTCATCCATTTTCCCTTGTGCTTGGTGTTTCATAAAGTGATAGTAAGCTTTCTGGGCGACTGACTGCTCAACAGCGTTACTCACTCCTTAAAGCCTCTTGCTCCTTCCATCCCTTTTTTGCATGACTTAGCAACCAGACAATTTGAGTTGAGAGCTTAAGTTTTATGAGACTGGAGATTGTTAAAATACTGGACAGAAAGTCATCAATCAAAGGACGTGGGCCCTCTTGCACCATTCCAGCTTCTCTCGCTTCATAAAACAAGGTGATTTCTTACAGGCAAAATGTGCCCGTTTATGGCACATGAATTTAAGTGTCGCAGTAAAAGAGGATATACATAAAGCAAATAGTTCCATTAAAGGATGTTTATAGGGAAGTCTGGATATTTGGACACTGAAATATCTAACAATTCCTTTGAAATTGTGCGGTGCTTTGGCCGATCAGGAAAATTGCAAATCTCAAATTGCTGAAAACTTCCCCTACCTGTATTTCCTAAAACAGGTTATAGCTCAAATTGGACAATGATTTTGGGAACAGTTACAACAAAAAAACAATAAGTTTGCTTTCATCTATAAGGACAATGAAAACGCTGCTATCGTAAAAACATTTTCTTCAACAAATTTAAAAATATACTATATCCGATACGACAGTACTTACTTAAATTGGCTTTGTTTAAAGGGAAAAGTTGCCTACATAGCTATCCTTGCTTTGGTTGGCCACAAAAATTAAATTAATAAAAGCACATTTTCTTTCACAAACTGAACAATTTTAACCTACTATTTTCTATAACACAATATACAACCAAAATGAAATAGTTTTGTGGAAAAGGTAATTATAAAATAATAGTAATAAAAAAGCAATGACATAAAAGAACGAAACATCGGTAACATATGTTTGAATTATATATAAATATCTGATAATGAGCTTACCAGCATATACGGCTGTACTATTGTGGGCAGGATCCCCTGGAACTCTACCATTACCATCTGAGCCCACTCCCGTGCTTCTGTAATCCAAACCCTGGGGAAATAAATTGATTTATTTGCCTGGTTGTGAATGTTGTAATACTCAAGGATATTTCACTTAAATGATGGCGATGAATAGTCAAAGTTTGTTCAAAAGTACATGTAATTCAAAAGTAATTTGAAAGTCAGCAAAATTAAATACTCATATATAGTTCAATAAAAAGGTAATTTTTGACTCAAAAGTCCAATTCAATCCCAATGGTGTGTATACAACTTTGAATTTGTTTTGTTAAATACTTAAGTAATACTACTTTTATCAACCTACCATCTAAAAAATCATGAAATAAAATTCAAATAAAACGAAAATCTTACCTCCTTTTTGTATTTTTTACACCATGGTTTGAAAGCATTGGTACCACAGACTAAATAAAGACCAGGGGATTCCTTCACCATGATCTGTATATAGTTCTGACATTGCTCCTGTAATTAACATGAACACACAACATTAAACGACATAAACGCCAGACAGATTCTTCTCATGTATTCCATAAATGAGATTACCACATGTTTACCTCCACAAACATAAACATTATTAAAATAAACTTGCTGCTTGAAGATAAGCCGATATTAAACAAATCTACCATCTTTATATCTCCACTTACAAGCTATCAGTTAAATCAGATGGTCTCATAAACAGAACATACGGGTAAAATGTTTGGTGATATTTTATTTGGCCATAAGATTAGAGATATAAATTACAGGCTTACATAAACAATAATAGTTGCGTCAACATTGGCTAATATCCTGCATTGAGCTTTGTATAAAGAAGATGTAAAACTACACTGTAATGCAAAGAAGTTGCTGTGTGTGGATATTCATCTTTCTTTCTATCCACATTTATCAAGCATATGTATATCTGTCGCAAAATAACATATTTATAATCGTAAAATAAGTAACTTTGTAACTTGACACCAATGGGTTTAATGAATTTTAGTTTCAAAGATACAGAGTATCCTCAATCACTTGTGCCACATCTACAATTGAATTGTCCAAGGAAAATATATATTTATGTAAACATACGAGCTAAAACATACTGGACATTTCAACTCAAATATTTTTAAGGATGCTTGGAAATCTAATGCACACAGACAGCTATATCTAAAAACACGATCTCCAGCTGTTTTTAACATCACAACCGCTGTTCTAGGCCTTACTATACATCTTATAGGTTTCCCCTTACAACCGATGATGTTATTCAACATCACTAAACAAGATGGTTTATGATAATCTAAAATAAGCAAGTGATAACAAGCTTTTAACCCCTGGAATATTTGTAAGATATTTTTGTTAACAAGCTCCTGTTGTTTTGAAACTTCCAGTTTGATGTAAGAAATTCTTAACTCTTAATATAATTTTTTGGCTCGAGTTGTGTGCACCTGTTTAATCTAAGCATGAAGTTTGAAGTAGTATTAAAATGTTATTAACAGAAATGCTACTAGAAAATCTAGCCAAAGCACCTGCAAGTATTAAAATTAACTGCCAAAAAAAGTTCTCCGGAAAATGTTACTTTTCTTGACATTTTGGGAGAAGCAGCATAAATTCTTCAGCGTCACTAGCTCTAAATGGGTTTGCTCAGTCTAACAAGAATTAAATCACTTTCAAGATCACCTAAGTGCCATGTTTAAGTGACAGGTTGCCTAATCGCATTGAAACTCGGCTGAGTTGTCTTTTAGTGGCGTGTTTTACGGAATGCCTAACCAATCAGTATCGCTCCATATTAGAGCAGAGGAGCTGTAAGCAATGCTAGATCTCGCGGGGAATCTTCAACAGTTCTCTTAGCCTTGAACAAACCACCAATCTAGGCTGTATCAGTAAAATGGTTTCTCGTTCGCAAGCTACGTGATATATCTTGAGCTAACAAAGGTTGACAATGACTTAAATTGATGTAAAAGGTGTGAGGCTCAAGGGAGAGAAACTGAAACCTGAGCACTCGGCAAAAGCATAGAAATGCCATTAAAATATTTACAGCTTGAGTTGCACAATACCTTAGACAATCCATTTTAATCTGTTCTTAATGATAAATAATACATTTTCACACATTCCTATGATGACCTACATTTGTCTGTTACCAATTCGATTTTTCTTGGAGCTCATGTTCATATAATCATCTTGGTGTCAGAAGTGGGTTCTCCAGAAGGTAATAAAGTAGAATATTGCAAGAGAATTGAAGCAAACACGAACAATACACTTTTAACTGTAGCCATTTAGTGGCAGTATTAACGTATTTCCATAATGCAAATCTAACGAGAGTGTTGATTGATGGACAAAGCTAACAACTAGCAATGTCTCTCTTCATAATCCTTGTCATTTACTAGTCAGTCACAAATCACTTAGCTACATTCCTTCACAAGCAGGAATTAGTTTGATTTGTGCAGGCTATTGCCAAGGAACGAGCAAGCAAGTGGAATAGGACAAAACCTTAACGGTATAGGGCTGCAAGCTTTTTGTTCGTTAATAGACTTTAGCGGGCTGTTGAGGAATTCAGATGAAGCAGATGTAGAGAACAATTACACATGTCTCATGGGAATGCAGGGCCAGGTCAGCCATTGATCATGTAACTATACTGCCCAGCTATAGTACTAATTTACCACGATCAATATTCTACACACAGACACACGGTTTTGATCCTTAGACTAACACAACACCAGAAAGACCAAATGAATTAATATCCACTGCAGTGCTTTTTATTATTACATTGTCAACCTAATGTATCTAGCACAGAGTTATAACTATTAATTTATCACCAGGGCTTTTAATTTCTAATTACAAACATGTCTTAAGTACCCCTATCCATAGCCTCAAAAAACAAAATGAAATTGTTAACGATTAAAATAATGATATTCATGGCTGTTTCTATGACGACCATTCATATCTAATTAGCATCAACAGGTGGGTTATCAACAAGTTTTATATAAAGTGTTGTAGCCTGGAGCATGATATTTCTTGGGTAGTAAGGATTGATGTGGGAATATTTTATTTAGCGGCATAAAATACAGTAAAATTTTGTTATTCGTCATCACTGTGTATTGAGACATTAATTGGAATGGCTATCATGTTACAGTAAAGGTTTACAAGTTTTTTGTTTGAACCAATAATGTGAGATGATTTGAATAGAAGAGAAATTCTCTTAGCTTCTTTTGACCCATTCTAGTAACCTTTACAAAACAAATACTGGCATGACTTGGGGGATTTGGTGTAGAGAGGGGTGACAATTGGGACAGAGGGTAAACTGAGAAGGGGACGCTAGATTCAAGATAATAAACATAGATAAGGGAAAAGAAAAGGGTAGGGTGGGGGTAGCTTGCCATTGGTCCACTAGTCACATGTCCAGTGAGGTGCCCTGACCTTTACGCCATGGTCCCCACGACAAATCAACAGGTTTTTGCCCTGGGCACCTTTCATCTCATGACAATTGACAGGTCTGCTAAAGCTTTTCAAAAAGAGCCCAAACCAGTTTTAAACAACATGGTGAAAAACTAGACTGGCTTAGCTTCATAATGCTTTTCTTTCATGGAGTTAAAAATAGTCTCATTTCTATTGACATGCAGTGAAGCTCCATTTTCAGCATGACTTTAACATGGAGAACTATAACCAAGCAGGATTGCTTCAATACATTTGTATGCTTGACCTGTGTTTTTCAAAAGAAAATATAATACATACTTTTTCGAACTGCTGATTTTAATAGTTACTGTTAAGAAAGTGTCATGTACTGAATGAAGCTTAATTGCAATATGGACAAGATAGAATATAACCAACTTTGCCTGTTAACATGATTTAACTAAATGATGTATATTATTGTGTCTCAGTAGATTTTAATTTTTTTATAAGATATGTGTTAACCCCATACACAAAAGCCAGCTATTCTTAAAAACAGCAGTTAAAACTGTTAAATTTAACTTAATGGACAGACAGTTGTAAGTGTTTCAGAAGTTAGACAGACAACTTTACAGACAGAAAAGCCGATCAGAATTCAAAGAAATATATTGGCTAATAATGTGCGAAAAACATAAACACCCAAAGTCTCAATACAGTTTTATAATCATTCAGTGAAAGGACAACTGACAGAAAATAATTTTTTGGGGTAGAATTTTTCGATTGAATCCCAGTCTGAGAGGAGATTATGGTAAATCCATACAGCCTACTGTCTAGAGTGGGAAGTTTTACTCATTACTTGTCAGCATGGCAACATCAAGAAAAACACACATTTCGATAGAAATTGGGAGCAATCAATTAAAAGTGAAGGCAGCTCAACCAAAACGAGAATGTTAAAATGCTCGTCAAAATAGAAACCCTGACCGTTTAAAACATCTCTACTGTTTATTTCAATCAGAGCTACAAAAATGTTTTCTTTAAAAAAAAAAAAATAAATCCAGTCACGGCCTTTATATTTATATTTTCCTTTTTGTGCTGTTTATAATCAGAAAGCATGGTGTACAGACAAACATCAATAATAAGATGCTTAAAATATCCCTTTATGTTTTCTCTCTTAAGATTGAGTAGGAGTCTGATACATATTTATTGTTAACATATTGACAAGGGCTCTGGTTTGTTGTTCCGAGGCTGATTTATTCGGAGCTATATACCCAGAGTTATTACTCAAACACTGGTCAGTGACGAGTACACGTGTGAAGAATATATATACCTATAAATGGCTAATTACTTTGTCTTTACCGTCAGCAGGCAAGGCATATACATAGGAATTTAGCACGTCAGCAAAACACATTCTACTGTAAATCTCTAGGGCCAGAGATTGATTTGGGCATTTTCTCTGCTTCATGAGTAATGTGTAACCTCATTGTTTATCATTTGGGTTTACTTATGCTGGCACAGGGGTGTTAAGAGAGTCTGGATTAGGGATGGATCAACAAGATTGTAAGGGTTTCTATTAACACCTGCTTAGCCATAATTAACATAGGACGCATTCCAAACAAAATACAACGGAACGTGGCCCAATTCAAAAGATTACAAACATAGCTAAGTACATAAGTACTTCTGGAATTTTAAAAATCATTTTTTGGGCATGTTAATACCTTGGTATGTAATTTCCGGGAACTGCGACTTAAGTTGAAAAAGTCTTTGAAAGACAAGTGCAGATTTACACAAAAACGTTTTTACTTACGTGGCTCTTCTGTTTTCCTTGGCATTGTTCAACATCAAAACTTCTAGAAAACCATTCTAATTTCTGAAAAGGATAAAAAAAAAAAAACACGCGAGGTCAGACATCAGTTTAAAATTTCATCATCTTGCTGTACCAGCCATAATCCACCATTTTTGTTAAAGGAACAAAAAAGTAATTCTCACATTAGAGAGTGGATTCACTGAAATTTTCTTTTTTTATTCATGCATGTACAATATATTCTTAACTATAGCGACAACAACGATTTTTTGGTTTTGTTATATTTGTTATATATATTATTCTATACTGGGATATTTACTTAAAGAAGGATAGATTTAATTTTTAAAAAAACTAAGTCACTTATTCTAACATAATGTATAAAGCCATTAAGGAGGGTGTAACATATGAAATAGCACACTTACACTGTTGAGTGACAAGGAAGACAAGCTGACATTATAGACCATATTTCTGTAAGAAAAAGAAAAGAAAAACATTTACATGATAAGCAGCTTGTCATACATCACAATAATCCTCGTAATTGGCAGTTTTATCAAACCAAGAGAAAGCATTTTGGATAGCATGCCATTGTCTAAGTTATACATATCCATTTTTCTTTCAACATAATGGGCAGTCAGCCAGAGTTTCCGGTGCCCTGGTGCTCCCAGTAGGTGAGGGGCACCAAGAGGGGGAGTTTTGTTGTTGTAGATGCCTGTGTTGCCTCCTGTAATATCACTGTTTGTTTCAAGTGGTTTCCTTCACATTTTGGGCTGAGATGGTGTCATGGCATCACATTGGGTACAGTGTAAAACCCAATAAATTAAAAAAATGACAACACAATTTTAGACTTTTCAGATTCTCCTTACCTTGCTCCTACTAGCATAGCATCTCCCTCTGTCAGGAGAATCTTGAAGTGATCAGGGGCGGTTTCGTTTCCAGCAAACCACTGTATCCCATTGTTAGAGCCTGTCAAGAAACAAGAAAATAAAATGGAATTTTAAAAAAGAACACAAAACAAAGGCTGTATTGTATAAAATTATTGCTATTATGAGAGGACAAACTATGAATATAGCTATGAGTTAAGGATGAAAAAATCTTTACAAAATCCAAGGAGACAGAAATATTATTGAAAGCCTATAGATAAAAAAAGTGGATGAAGGAAGCAGGAATATGGTCTTGACTTTGTGCTTTATTTGATCGTCATTGTTTGTATAGTAGGGAGTAGTTGTGTAAAGCATGGCATGTTATAGGCCCTGTGTGTAAGCATGAGTCTATTATAGGCCAGTACATCTGGCATGTTGTAAAGCCCCCCCACCCACAAAACTAGCACTATGCCTCATTGATTACAGATTATCTTACTCCAGGCCTGTTACTATAATCCCTCTCTACTTCTACATCAACAGGTGGTTCACATAGAGGGAAACTCAGAAAGTCATATTTACAGGACAAAAATATACATACATGTAGATAACAACAGCATGTGGACTTATATTCATTCTACAACACATTTCACATATAAACCCTGGATTTTTTAAAGATATCTACAACAAATGCCCTTCAAAATAATAGATCTTGACCCTAATGACCTTGACATGACCACATCTCGTTAAATTATTCCAATTTGAATACCAGTCCTGCATGTATCTAGATGCAAATTCATTAACTATTGTGTTTTTTGGCAATTTTGTATTTTGGCTTGGACAAATAAATTGTCCTTTTGACGTATTTAATCTACTTGATTTATATCATTGGCAAAGCAACATCTATCAACTTTCTATAGTATGCCCGATAGTAAATTTATACCAAAAAAAATAAATTTATGTGTTTAGCTCTCAATCCACAATCGAGTTTGACAAAACCTTGTTAAACGAGTAAATACAGTCAGTTGTTTTCTGGTCAGTGATAAAGCTATTGAGTCGGAACAAATTTAAGGGGAGGTTAAAAGAAAACTATTTTCTGCATCACTTGCTCATTAAAAGCAGAGGGCAGGTGAAAATGATACGAAAACAGGTTAGAATTACTTTAAAGAAACACGTATGGCAAACAGAAGCGTGACAGGTCATTTCAATGTCAAAGCATCTTAAACTATATAGGTATTTTATCTAGATGTGAAGAGGGTATTTTGTAGCCCAGGGGGGTCTTATCCCCTCTTTTCACTGGTGATTAATAACACCTAGGGTAAAGATGCACACCTTAACTCTATGGTGAACCATACAGGTAAACTATATGAGCTGTGATGTGTAACATATAACACTAGCCTTGGGGCATTCTGGTTTTTACACTTTTTATCCCCCAAAACCTATATAAAGACACCAATCATCCTGAGTCTCTAGACACATTTGTATACTGTATCGAGACTGACCCTCTTAAAACTGTATGGAAAAAAACAAGTTAATAGGTGCCTAGGTCTAAACCAGGTTGTTTGTTAGTCACAGGTACATCTAAAAAAAGCCTGAGTATCCGCAATGTTGTTTTGTCTGGTTAACTGAATGTTAACTGGTTTTTAGTAAAAAAAATTTACAGGTGAAATTTCAAAGTAAAAATGACTCATTGCAAATAAAACTGAACCTTTAAATCAACAACTTTAAAGTTCACAAACCACATCCTTCTGCTATCTATTGTATGGCGACAAGTGATTCTGTCGAGAATTGTGCAACTGACATCAGGAATTTCCAATGAGTAAGACGGACATTTCAAAACATGTATTAGCGATTGGAAAAGAACAATTATTAAAACACATTTAATCTTGTTGAATTTATTTACTATTCATAAAAGTGTAATTTTTATTGAAAAAGACGTTAGTTAACAACAAATATTTATAGTAAATTCTAAATGTATATTTTGGAAAATAAATTTGATCCTTGTCATATGTTTGTGTTATTTTAAAGTGTCAAAATATTCAGAAGTGCAAACAAACTAGGAGTGTCTATATCCATTTAACTAACTTGGAGAAACTTCATAAGTGCCTTTGTCTAAAACCACAAGCATGCTGTTAAACAAGATTTCTCTGGGACAACCTTGTTTATTAGTGATTCTTGACATGGGGTAGATGACATTCAAATCAGGGTAAGTTTTATTGGCAGAGTACAGGTCAACAAGTTCTAACTGGTAAAATCGGTCAGTATGTTTGTTTGATTGAATCAGTCTAAGAACTTACCTATTCAGTGTACTATTATATATATTGGGCTTTTGACACAGGTGGCACGATTGCACATGGCAACTTTTCATATTTTAATACACCTTTCACTCTCCAAAATTCATAAACATGTTAACTGGAACAGCCTTTAGACTATAACCGACGTTTTTAAAATCTAATTCAACTACACCAATTGATAGGTAGGTCACAAATCAAAAGACTCAGCAGATTTATTCATATCTGGAACCCAACTGAATAACCCGCACAAGAAGATTATATTCAAATTTTGTTGTTAATATCGAGTTTGTAAAAAGATCAGCCCACATATTCAAAATCTAAGTAATCTGATTAATATGTTTATACATTCTTTTTACCTGTAAAGGCTATTTTCAAAACTATGTGAAAACTTTTCCACTTCTAATACCTGCCAAATGACTTATGGAAAAAAAAAAGAAGACTTATAAAGGTTTCTGAAAACTTCAAAGTCATAAAGATTATTTTAAAAATTCCATATGAAGTGAAGGAAGAATATACAAACTTAATTATATTATCTATAAAATATGAACCGGCTAAACTTCACAAGTTTCAACAGACAAATCACTCAATACTACAATGTACATAGGAGACATTCCAGCACATTGTTTACTACCCATTACAGCTAAAAAAAAGTTGGTTTAAACTGTGGGTTATATCCTGTTCTAGTTAATATTGGGTGCAGTGATGAAATAGAGATTAAATAAACAGAAAGAAATGGCAATTGTTTAATTTGGTAACCTAGCCACTATATCAACAAAAATTAATAAGTCTGATTACAAGATGCCGAAAAAATTGAAATAGAAGGTACAGACAACATCAAATGTTAGAGTATATATGAGAATTGTGGCAAAATTTGCACTTTTTGTTACTGGTAACAAAAATAAAATATCAATTGACATGACTACACCACGAATGACTTGTGACAATGTCGGATTCAGATCTATCTATGAAATCAGATCCTGTCAAATGACAAAGGCTATATCTTGTTATTTCAGATAAAAAAAGATACCTACATGGAATACACAAGGCAACATTGTACTTAGGTGTGTGAGCTACAGAAAACAAATCTATTTCACAGGAAAAGGTGTATGCTAAACTGCCTAACATAGTGGGCTACTGTTCGTAGAAAGTAACTAAAAAGGAAGCTTATTAAAGGGACCGTTACAAATGTGTCCAATTATATGAGACAGGCATCTGCTGTGTTAACCACTGCTGTATTAAATGGTGTAACTCAATAACCTACTAAATAACAGCCTGTGTATAATTTTAGGAGAAAAACCACCCTAAAAAGATTGGTAACAATTAGCTACAAATTAAATACACAGCATTAGTGTCTTTCAAATCATTCTCATTTCCTGTCTATAGTTCGTTCTGGAGAAAATTTTTTTTCAAAAAAACGCAACGGTACATCTGTGTTTCAAGTATGTCAGAGTTATGGTAAGCAAATAACACCTTATTAGCAGGATCCGCTGGCAGGCTTTTTTTTTCCGCAGATTTTTTTTTCTTGAGGAGAATGTAAATTGGACATTGATAGCAGTTGGTTGACAGTCGCACAAAAAAACAAGCCCAGACTTACACTTGCAGTGATAATGAAGTGCTACTAATTTACTGGTTCACTTCATGCATATGGGTAACGAAGCAACAGTCAAAAGAGTGTGCCATGATTCAAGTGGCATAGACAATGCTAAAGGGGTTGTGCAGCAAATGCAAGGAGCAATTGAGTTCTTTGTAAAAACGTTGCAACATCTCATGCGGAACCAAGGCTAATAATAGCTATTTGTTCCTTACACAAGTGCAACTCGAGAACAGCCCTGCCCAAACTGTAATCTAAATCAGTCATGTGTCAAGTTAACTCAATACACTGAACTCATTATCTGCTCATCTGCTCAGGGAATCAATAAGAAATCTCACTCTTATGTAACATGTTTTTAATGAAAAGTTAACCGTGCTTAAACCAGTTTCAATGGAACATAAGTTTCTAAGGCAACAAAGAAACCAATGAACTGCCATGCCAATAAGCTGGACTGTACAATTGTTGGCAGGATTTGGATTTCAAACAATCTGCAGTCCATGATTGTTAAATTGCTTCGGACAATTATTTTTATTTAACTGCTATTTCTTGGATACATCCAAAAAGGGTAAATAAGCATTGTGGATTCAGGAAACATAGATCGATCCTATGGTCAATACAATCTGTAAGTCTTGACGGTATACTCTAAAACAGTTACTATAAAGCTTATGGTTTAGCCTGTTGTGGTAGACACATGGTAAGCTATCCTACTCTCTAAGTTTAAATCATCCCCAGACACCAAGTGACACTATCTGAGTGAGAAAGGTCATCTAGATAACACCATGCACCCTATCTTAAGTCACATAGGGGTCTACAGGTGTTCGTTTGCTCTTCTCCTGGCTCATTAACTTCAGGTGTGCATGGTAGCTTATGCCAGTTTGGCTATCTACTAAAGCGCATGAGTTAGCCTCTGAAATATCATTCATTGTATTGTTACTGTTTTAATTGTATGCAAGGGTATTCCACTAATATCAATATAGAACATAATCCGTGGTGCAGATTTGACTGAACTGCAATTTTATATTTTTGTCTTGTTAAAAAGAGAGCTTTGAATCAAGAAATAAATACAGTAAATTTAGAATCCCAAAATATCCACTTCATGCTAAGCCATACATTTTATAAGAATACAAGTATAAGTATTTTATCTTTATATTAGAAAAAATCACGTCTAAGTAAATTATTGCTGCATGGTTCTCTTTATTAAAAGATGATCACTTCAACCAATATTTTTCCTTCTGTACTCAAAATATTGTTTCCTTTGTTTAATTGTAATGACCCTGCTGTCCACACAAGTATTATACCAGGTGATAAATGATCAATGGCGGTGGTTGAGTACAGGCATTCAACAGATTATTTGTGATTAAATATGAATCAATTATCCCATGGAAGTATTTAGGGCTAGTATTAGCCGAGCATTGTGCACGATTTCCATCAGGCCTTTGATACAGGTGAAGAACTGAATGCTTCGAGCGATGATGAACACGAGATATGGTATGTTCAATCTATGAGTGCCACCTGAGCTGTCATTACAGAGGGAAAATGGCTTAAACAGGTCGATAGCACTGATGTATAGAGCTGCATTCAGCACCTATAATACCAGCATCCCTTGATCAATATGCCCTGAATGGGGTTCTTTGGGAGGCTATTCATAAGAGTTACTGGTAATGTCATCATGGAGCAATGCTGGTCTACACTACATTGATCAAGGCAATGCTTGTTCTAAGTGATTAGAGCATCAGAACACAGGCAATACTATGTTGATTATTGAGGAAGCTAACACTGGGTTAACCGGGGTCTCGCTATAATCAGGCCAATGAAGACAGAAACAAGCTTACAACCACCATGTTCTATACATAACAAGCAATCCCTACTAATTAGCCACACATATTATAGAACCACAAGCAAATAAATCGTCACAATGATGGAGGAATAAAATTAATATAATTTGTATATGTGAAACACTGTAATAATAGTACAATATATGTAAAGTGTTTATTCATTATGTTTCTGTGTGTGATTGTAAACATAAAACATGCGTCTTAGCTGTGACGAAATATAAGATATATATATGTTTTGAATATAAGACGGGTAATCTCTCATGTCACACTGCCTTCAATGTGGGGGTTATCTTATGTTTACCTTTGTCTTACAAAAAAAGAGATTCTAGATATCTGTGCACACTCAAGTTGGCAGTGGACAAAACAAAATTTAAAAAATTGCACAAACTTGGCATGAATCTGTTTGTCTGGAGAAAATAAGCTCAGCAGGATAAAACAGAAGTTATTTTTGGCAGTTCAGTTTGAAATTTTTGAAGGAGTTTTGGCCTGGTCAAGTACTGTGCTGACCTATTCTCTATTCCCTGTGCAACACAATCAGGTATAGCAGACTGGCCAGATTCAAACCATGCCAACAACCTGTTATGTACACACTGGTCTAGATTGTGGAAGATCCAGCAGTTTGGCTGCCCGGAGACACACATTCTCCGCACACTAGAAACATGTGGCTAGTTGGCACAAATCTGTATCTGTTTTGATCAGAATCTTGCTGTACATACTGCACTGTTCATTCACTCTTCTTTTTGTTCATACCGAAGAAAACATAGTGTTTGCTCAGAAGAGGCCTGCCCAAGACGTTGTTCACGATAAGTTGAAATAACGAGCACACATGCTTTAACAGTCCTGCAATGAAACAATACCTGTGTCCACAGTGGCAGAAATCATTCTTCATTTTTAACGGGTAAATATTAGTTCCTGCCATTTACAGATTTATCATCTACATGTTAAAAGCAGACGTGTTTTACAATGTGACAAACATCATCTGTGAACTTGATTTAATCAATACAGAACATTGCCAATCAATCTAAACCATTTCACAATTGGGAATTAAAATGCTGATACTTGGCTAAAACACCTCACATGTTTTTTTATTATTTCTAGGGCACTCCTTTTCTCAACAACAAAGAAGGGAAGTGGTATCAAACAGTCAACACAAAATTACATTATGTCCATGATCTAAGATGAATGAAACCATTTGCAATTTAAACCCAAGTTACCCATAAGAAATCGAAATGCAGAGTTCCTTAACCGAAGAGCACTCAAAGATATTAACAGCTAAGTCGCACATGCCCCACTAGATCCAGTTGAGGCCTCCATTAATTGGGAGATCCAGATAGTATGGTTAGGCTTTATTTGGAATTTGGGTCCAGGGTACTGAGGGTAGTTTCTAGACCTAGCATTTCTAGTTTATTTCTCTTTCCTAAATTCTCTCTAAAGCATATTTAAATTGATATGAAGTACTGGATGTTGTACTGGAAGTAAGGCTGATGATCGATAAAAGTATGAAGAAAAAAATACATCCTTCAATAAATTTATGAAATTTAGGCGACTGTGATTTATTTATTTGCAGCTGACAGCACAGCTCATTGCTCAAGGCATCACCAGAGCTCTTAACACAACTAAACAAATTCAGTTAACTGTTTTAACTATAAAAAGCAATTTATGGAAAGCAGAGATAGTGGAATATTTACTTCATGCAATTCTGTGTGACAATCAGTTGGCTTAAGCGTACATCCTCTGGAAATCCACAGAGAAAAAACCTGAAGGTGAATTCAACGAGAATACGATTCCCTACGCCTTAAGCTATTATTGATTACATTAGAGGGCTATAAAATTCCCCAGCAAACAGTGAGGGGGAGGATGGATCAGTAGAAAGAGAAGGATGAGAGGAAGTAGCGGCTTCCCCCAAAACCCCAGAGATACCCCCAGAGCCTCCAGTCAGATTATTGTATTGGCATAGATTAACTAGTCTGTTTACGCTCCGGAACCACAATTCTATTCATACAATATTTACTGACGTAAGGTCTTTTTGCGCGACCACAGATAAAATATTCATCACACCTTAGCTTATTTACCTTCTGAGGGACAGCTGGGATAATAGGAATTGTGAAAATAATTGGCTCTTCGTTAAAAGATGAAACCAGCCGATGGACGTTTATGTTAGTTGTAACAGCCATTGATTGTCAGAGTGATCAGCACGAACCTTGTCCGATAAAGCCAGTCTTCAAACATAGATTGACATAGTCTTTCCAGATATCAATAAGAGTCTGTCGAATTGTATGGTTTGAAGATCGGACTGGAAACAAGGCCATGTTGCCATTTTCTCTGGCTGATATAATAAGGCAGCATTGAATCAAGCTGTTAAGCCCAGAGTTTGCCGTCTTCTTGTGTGTATCTTGTCCGTTCCTTGGCCAAACTAACTCCATCCAATCTGTGACCGTGAGGAATGCTTAATGTCTCAGCCTAGCAGGAATTGATGACAATCCGCCATGTCCCAGACAAAGGCGGCCGAGTTAAACTCAGTTTAGCAATGGCCATGTCCCTTCATTTTTCTGGCTTAATGTCACACCGGTTTGGAAAGACAGAATCCTCCATGTGATAGAATACAATGCATACATAAATACTGAATTTAATGGCAGCTAAAAAAAAATGGATCCACAATGTCAAAAGCGAACAGAAGGCTATCACTTTTCTGTCTTTTTTTTTGGGGGGGGGGGGGGTTGGAGATGTTGCTCTCAGGAAAAAACAACTCACAATATTATTATTGAGTCCTAAATAACCTACTCAATACAACCAAAGCATTTCTTCAATCCAAGAAGTGTAAGTCTCAAGGGACTTAGTAGCACAAAAAGGCATTTCGAGTCAATTTTAAATGGTGATACCCCAACGGGCCAAATACATCATTGACCATTCTCTTAATTACATCAAAGTCAGTTCCTGAGCAGAAGGTCTCAGTGCCTTA
This sequence comes from Katharina tunicata, assembly GCA_032466195.1. NCBI lineage: Eukaryota > Metazoa > Mollusca > Polyplacophora > Chitonida > Mopaliidae > Katharina > Katharina tunicata. Next base: position 37,085 of record JAVFBZ010163474.1, read on the forward strand.
AGCACACCGTTTGCTGCAGCAGTTGTGTACTTCTGGAAGGATGGGGAAAAACAAGATTACCAGCTTAGTGGGCCAGCCAACATAAATGGAGAGATCTGGCCGAGAGAGAAAGAGGTGGGGTGGCAGGCTTATCCTGGTCAAACTGATAACAATTCTATGCACACTCTCTTAAAAGGAGAAAGGCAAAGATTGAATTCAACAAACATTTCCGCCAAAGCTGCATGACATCAGCTTTAATCTGCAAGGATTGCGCTGTCGGAAATAAGGCTTTGTGTTTTAGTAGTACCTCATGCTGGGCTGTATATGGGAGCCCCCTGGCACAATGGTACAACTCAATACCTTATTCCAACATTCCAATACAATTCAGACACCTATGGCTATCTTTACTGGATGAAAATCCTGTGTCATTAGGACTAAAAACAGACTGGGGCCAGCAATCGAAATCTTGTAATACATCTTCATCAAGACATTCCTATGTCACTTACGCAGATAGATTTTCTGTGTTACCATGACATCCTCTCCAGCAATTCGCTACCTTTTTCAGTTTATCTTATTTTTGATGAGGCAAAGTGAACAGAGCTGAGCATAACAGGTTTTGAGATTTATAACTTTTTATACTTGATTGTCTTAATATTTCAAAGGTTCTGGTTTGACAACAGTTAAAATGTCAGAGAATTGTAGTGAGATATTCTGTTTGAAGCTGAAGGTATCTGGCGCCAGAGATCTGCCTGTTGGCTTGTCATGTTAAATGTAGGGTAATTTCTCTTAGGTTAATAGGGGTCAGGAGCTTTTAATAGTCAGATATCTTGGATTTTAATCTGTTAACCTACCCGATTTCTTACACTATTATAATAAATCATTATAAATAATCATTATATTTTTTTATAATGAAAAAAATTGTTTTACAAATAATGTTAAAATTATTAAAAAAATATTTTACATTAAAACTACTTAAACATATAGGTAAATAACATTTCAACTGATTGAAATTTCTGTCAGAATGGCAAGCATCAAAGATGAAAAAAAAGTGAAAGAAACTGCCACTTTATTTAATGACTGACTTAAACCCTTGTTCTATAAAAGTCAAGCAGGCAACAAACATATAATATAAGCTATTATTTATTTACTGATTGCAATATCTTTGCAACAAATCAACAATAGGCTTCGATGCAAAAATGTCTATTAGCGAAACTACTGTGACGATCCATTCAATGATTGCTTAAAATTCCCTCCGGGTGTCTGGTGATGTTAAAACAAGTTGTAATAAAAGTAAAGGAAACCTGGGAGAGAGCTTATTTGGTTTGGTATGACAGACGCAGCCCTGGGGGGAGTCATTAACGCTATCCACCAGGCTGTCTGCTTCTTCCTTGCTCAAGTCTTATATTTACTCTCAATATTACTAGCTCCCCTTAAAGACATACATCCATCTAAAACCTGACCAACAAAGGGGACATTTCATCAATATGAGCTGGTAGGGTCTAAGTGGCTCACATAAAGTTACCACATCCATATTGTCATTGGTTTCCATTACTTTTGGTCTAATACTAACAATTAATTCCTGATGGACTACATGCAGCACCAGAAGTTCCTTACCAGCCTAGTCAAGCAGGCAATTTGGTTTCCATTACCAAAATATCATTCACTGGCAGACTATTACTAGGCCAGAAATGTTTCCGCTTCCACACACTTTAAAAAGGCTGACATTCTTTGTAACAGCAAGGCGGTCTTGTGCATGAAGGACAGTATCTACTAGGCCATCATCTACATCAGTTACTTATCGCCACAGTGGGTCTTAGCAATGAACTCATGCTTCCAAAAATATACCACAGAACAACACTAGATTTCTTTAGTGTATTTTTTCTCTCCCACAGTATTTTGAAGAACCATTTTACACTCTTTTAAACTCTGCAAGTGAGTAATTCTAGAAAAAATCAGCTATCACCAAGCCATTTGCAATGCCAGCAAGTTCACCAACAGAAGAATTACATGTTTTCTATCATTAGTTAATTACTCCAGAACTACAATCACTAACAATTTGAACTATACTGTTTCCGATATTCACAACATTCAAGTTCTACCCAACAGAACTAGACAAATATTCCTTTACTATTAAATAATAATGTATACTTCAGGCAAAATAGCTAATAAATTAGTCCAATATGAATATTTGGATTCATCTGTGAATAAATATAACGCTTCGAGTAAACTAAAAGGAGATTTGCTTTTATAGCAAAGTGCCTACTTGTTGAAAAATGTGCTCGCTTACATCCAAACCTACTCAAAGAGTCATCAGGATGATCAGTTTTTAAAAGATACATAAAATAGGTTTATGTCATATTAGATAGTTAACAGTCTTTCTTCTAACATACTGAGAAATGTGGTGTGACATGCTGCCACCTAGATTCTGATACAGACAGAAATTTGCCAGGATTTGCAATCTACAGATTGGTGGCTTTAACAGCATCATTCCATCAGCCTAATAACTGAACCCATTTAGTTTGTGAGATGTTCGGTGGGGGCATGTTAAAAGTGTTATAGCTGTCGCGGTCTGGGCTACTCTTCTATTGGTTCTCTCCAAATTAGCTCTATTGTTGGGAACATAACAACTGGAGACAGTCAATAGACTTTATGAGAGTTGTACAGCATAGTTAGATGTCTAGTATCTTAGTAGACCTTAAGCCAGCCAGCCAGCCAATGTAATAGGTATTGACCGCTCAGTGTGGGCTATTTTCTTGTAGACTTGCTAATGAATGAGCAGACTAAACTGCTTAGGTTCTGGTCACTGGTCTCCTTTAACTGAGACATTATAGTAAGGTGGAGAAAATTGCTTTTTGTCTTCCCTTCTAACACTTCCATATTCACAGAGGATTAAGCTCAAAATCCTTCTACCAGAAATGACAAATTGAATCTTTACAGAAACATATGTCAGTAATAGGCTGTTATACCAACCGCAAAGATTATTATGTGAGCACAGCAGAAAACAAACACTTCTATTTTAAAAGAAATGTTATCAAATATAACCCAAAAATCAATTTAAACAAATAAAGGTAAATGTGGTATAAAAATTGGTATATTTATAGTGCTAGATATGAGGGATGAGGCACAGTGAGGTTAATTGCAGCAACAACCACAAGTGTGTTTAAAACAGGATGTATGGTGAGTACCACTACTTAATGTACAGTTTTTTTCTACAAGACTAATTTAAGGGCTTCACAGCTCTCTAAATGATGACTGTGGTGTGAATTGGGTGGTACAGAGGTCATGGCTGAAAGTCAGTCTTTAACCCTGAATCAGTAAACTGATGTAACCTTATGTGGCAGAGTGTATCCATGTGTTACAGCTGTCATCCCATGCCAATCAATATCATATGTATACAGCTCTTATATAGCCCACTATGGGGAGTATTAAGGCACTTGGTATATACCACTAGTCATCTATTTATTGGTGCTGACAGTTGACAGCAGCTGACTGTTACACACTCATGTGCTCCGCAATAATCTATTACACGGGCGTGTGCCAGTAACCAGCATGGGGTTTCACTTTCAGCTCTCTAAACAACCCAACACTGAAAATGTATTTATCAACTGGAATGACCTCAATTGCCTTTTAATTATACAGTAATAACAGGCCACATGTGTTACAGTGGATATAATTATGTTCAGACAGAGTAGGGATTTGCTGGCAAGCATGTACAAGAAACACTATACAGATGAAAGCACAAGCAAATGATAATGATAAAAAGATGTAGGGTTGGTTATATTTATTTTTTGTGGCATGGCTGTTCTAGACTGACGCTGAGTTTTAATGATAACACCATAGGCGCTGGAAGATATAGATAACATGCTTAGCAAATGAAAGAAAAATACTTGGCATGGGATATAAATGGTAAGAGTTTACTGCTTTTAATCTTCTAGCTAAAAGTGTGTGTATTTTTGTAAATGTACTTGGGCAGACAATCTAAAAAAACAAAGATTGGATGGCGTAACTGTACTGAGTAGGTGAATAGCTTGAATCCCCTTTGGGAGATTCTGAGGGGTTTAGTATTACAAGCACATACAGCTTTGACTGTACCAATCCTCTGGAGTACTTCCTTTACTAGCAGACTCGGAGAGGGGAAGAGCTTAGACCAAAACTGTTGACATTCAGGAAATCAATGTCTAATTAACAATCTACCACCGGAGGGAAATATTCAGCTCCCCTTCGTTTTTCTTTACTTCACAGAATTGGCGAGGAAATGGAACTGAGTGGTGTTACACGGACACGGTTTGAGGACACAGTAGGGATGATGTGTGCAATCTTGTCCTAAATATTTAACCTAAAAATTGGACTTCCTCCCATGGAGTATCATGTGAGTTATCAGCTAAAAATAGCTCGTCATTAAGAAATTGTTAACAGGCAGGTACTGTTAGTAATGTAACCTTAGTGAGAATAGCATACATCTGGCACACTGCACTCAATACAATACTGCCTTCTGGCAAGCTAGAGAAACTCTATATTTCACTCAGCTAGCATATTGAATGCATTGCCTTTCTGTCAAACCTAAAACAGGCTGAATGATGGCAGAAGAAATATGCCGACAATATGGACCCAGAAATAAAATGCCAATAAATTACTGAGTTGACTTGAGGCTGCTGAGATTATTCCAGGCAGTGTCTTAGCCCCACCAGACATGGTGTCAGAATGAAGTAGATCAGCCAAGATTCGACCAAATAAAACGCTGGTCTGATAAGAAAATAATTAGTTTTTGGGGAGTCATGGTGGAAGGAAGATAGCAGCTAAGAGGGCTGCTCAATAAAGTGCATGTAAATGTGTCTGGGTCAGAACTGACTTTAATCCCAACATCCCATCAGTTTCTTGGTCATCAGAGCCAGATTCTGTATAGATAAGGGTAAACAGTGAATGTGTCAGAGAATACAGGCCACCATCCATCACAAGTCTTGGACACAACGCTGGCAGCCATGGCCGAGTCTGTTCCACTTTAGATTATCTCTTGTCAAATGTCTCAGAGAGTTTGTGGAGCAGGTCTCTTCCAATCCTGACAAACACCTTGGATCACAAGTAATAATGTTGTTGATGTAGTCTCTCTGGCCAGAACTTCTGAATCTTGCCAAAGACACTCTTGTGTCAGATGTGTTCTTCGCGATTTAAGTAAAGATAAACACCTCCGAGAGGATGCAGGGTCAAGCACTTTCCTTGGCAGCCATTTTGACAACCGTTTCAGGGCATCATTTTCCAAAGTGGACTTACAAGTAAACATGAACAAGTATTTCACAGGTCCAGGAAGGTTTAGGCTTATTTGATGGATATAGATCATAGATAGCATGTCTAGAAGATAAATCTTACAAATATTTACCTACACCTCACATATTATTCTGATTTTAGCAAGCAGGTGCCCTTCAAGGCTGTGTAATATATGTCTGGCTGGCAAAAACACTTTTTATTGCTACAATGCAATTGAATTGATAAATTTGTTGAACAAAGTCGGCATTTGAAATGAATTGTAAGTTGAATCCACTTGAACACCTAAACTTAAAACTAAAATACATTTGTACAAAAATCTCAAATACAATTTCTATGTTGAAGTCCGGAAAAAGTCCACATGCACTTCACAGCTGAAACTTCTTTATTGTTGCCTCAGTTTGTGTATTTTTGTGTCTCTCAAAATCGGGTGATGTTGTCAAAACAATGAAGACAGATTGCTGTCTGTGTAATTTTCAAACAATAACAGAAAGTGGTCGACACATAAAAAGAGAGCAGAGGTATAAGTTCAGCTCTCTAACTAAGAGAACAAAGAAGCTGTTTGTTCCAGCACCTTTAAAAATTGTAGGGCAACCAAAAAAGCCAGCAAGTATAAGAAAATAATCGTATTTTGCATATTATGTTGCATCATGCCCGAGTACAGTGTGATATTACCGACGAAAGATTTAAACGCAAGAATGAGTAAGACTTAATGAGAGTTTGCTTAAGCTTAACATGAACTCATGAAGTGGTCCGATGTTTTAGCTATAAATAGAACAAAGCCATTACCTCATCTGGACGGTAGACCTCTCACAGTAACAGATCACATTTGGGTGTCAGAGAGTCAGTTTTTTACAAAAAGGTTGGGGTAAATTTTGACACAAGTCTGGCTGACTTGTAGATAGCAATGTAAATTTACTAAAGGAGATTGATCACAGGTGATTCAGTACTAGACCAGCATCATCTCATCCCACGACTATCTTGGCAAGCGTGACAACTGACGCCAGGTAACATCGCAACCACCGCCCACCTTGTGTCTAGCAACACCTTATCATTGTCAGAAAGAATGAATCTCAGCTTCCACATTGAGAAAAAATGGAACCAAATAAAAAAAAGAAACAGAATTCAATTTTAATCCTGTCTAGTTACAGATCACGGTCTTTTTCTTGTTTGGGTGGCAAGCTTGTGTCAAGTCTGACAAACAGCTACCTATTCTTTTTTCTTTCTTTTTCATCCAACAAAGTTTTGTCATTCGAAAATTTTATTTACCTGAATTACTAGAACAAGACCCCATTACAACTATAACAGGATGCGAGATTTGAGCTTTTCTAATGAGGAATTACACTAAAACACCTTTACCCTAGTCTCATGAAAAGTGCCACACACAACCATCCAGACAACAATAACTTCTGTCATATGATCTAAGGTTATTTCTTTGTGAAAACACTCCATGAAAATCCATAGTGTAGGTTGACTGTTGAAATTTAGTCTTGGGGTCAACTCTATTATTTGGAAAGGACCTGAAGCCATAGACTAGGATACAACTGACATATCCTATTACATAAAACACCCCAGACTTTGAAATATCTTTCTTGCCACATGGCCAGTTAAAATAAATCTGAAACTAAATCTTTTTTTATGGTAACATGCCTTTCCTTCACCTGAAGACAGGGTCGCTATAAAAAATAACAGACTTAAATATAAACTTAACCCAAGATGGTAAAAGATACTCCTGAATATACAAAACCTAGATCGGGAGAATGAATAAGCAAAAATGTATCCGAACCGTGTATGCCCACAAATGATATAAAAAATTAAAATCTGATGAATTTTGAATACTGTACTACTTCCAAAAAGAACAAAATGCTGGTCACATTTAGAAGAGCAAAATTCTGAAATTAAATACATCTGAAATAACATCTTAAATAATATCCAATTTGCCAGTGCTGTGATAAAATATTCTAATGGCAACATTGGGCTAAAACAATTATCCTTTTGAGAACTATATTGTTTAATGAACACTAGGAGTATAAATGTGTTCATGTCAGACGAAGATCATGAACACCTGTGATATGTGTGAAGTTTGAGCCAGGTCAGGCCACTTATTAGCTATCTCAATTTGATACCAGGACAATATTGACAGAATAAAACTGGGGCTTAAGACCAGGTGTGTTTTCAATACAAGGAACTTTTCAAAAAAAACTTTTTGTTTTTACTAACACAAACCTTGGCTTATTTAAATCTAGTATTCTGTTCAGGCATTAACTTGATGGGCGGACACAAGTTTATAAGACACACAAGTCAGTGTTTGGCAATCATAAAGTCAACTGACCCACACTTTAGGCACATTCATATCAAGGCTAAATCAACATCACCCATATGAGGTGAAAAGCCGTTCTTGACCACTACGAATAAAGCGAAAGCTGAAAAGAGTTGCTTTGTTTTGTCTAAGGGCAGAGTCTATAGAACAGATTCAGTGTCAAAACAGCTAGAACACCTCCCTCTGTGACAATGCTGTAAAAAAATGTTAGCCCACAAATCTAAGACTGGACGCATTGCACAAAACGTCCCAGACAGGATCATATTTTCGAATCTCTACACACTCTGTCAACAGAGCAGCCATACTTGAGATGCAAGAGCAAAGTACACATTGAAATGGAGGTGGTCGAGGTTAAAACAACTACAATCTACTGGCTGTAGAAAGTGCTGACACACAAGCTTATTCCAGCGGAAACACACTGGCTTGAATCTGTAATTATTCTCAACGGAAACTAGCTTTGTCGACTCCCTTCATCATCAGAGATTTGTATCAGAAGAGCTCAAGAAACCTTTCAAGTTCTTCTCCGGAAAATAATGAAGCCACTTCTTTAAACTCACATTTGTTTGCTACAGTCCCTGTTTAAATAATTCTCTTTTTATTGATTCGATATAACAAAAAGTGGCACTTTGAGAAATACTACCCTCTTAAGGGTTATGTCTATTTGAGTCTGACAATATCAATCATACCAAAGATTACAGTTGGATTCTCGGAGCAGTAAAATGGCCAGGCGAGTTCAAATCATATTGATTAATGACCCTTGATTAACTATGCTCATCAATACTGTATCCAGTCTAGACATTACATACTTAAAACGGATTGTGTTGTAGAAAGTCTAATTTCCAGCAGTCTGGTTAAAAAAAAACGTGTAACCATTACATTGAACCCGAAATGAAATATTCTGTTCTTTTCACATAGATTGAAAATATATTTCTTTCCTTTTTTATAATCTGCAATGCTTCATTCAAAAAACAATTTAGTATTACTTAGTGTGTCTGTTTGTTTAATACTAAATAGGTGCTCAATGGCAGTTTTTATTACCAGATAGGGCAGTATATAGCCTCTAATATATGAAGTTTACAGCACTGCAAAATGATTTTACATAGTGCAATGGGTTAAAGGTATCAATGTGTATAATATTAGTAGTCTGGATAATGCCCAGTGGCTAGCTAAGGGGAAACTTTGAGGGACACCTGGGACCTGGGGCATCCAGGGTCCGATGGGGTTTGATCAGGTGGTCACTTTGACCCAAGGGCAAAAGCAAAAGTCCTAATCCCTACACCTGAAGCTATTTTCAGCTACAAAGAAGAGAAGTTGCACAACATTGAGAGCAAATAAACTTGCATTCTACTAAAACTTCTAAGGGACAGATGGGTTTGTTTGAAGTCTATACATACTAGTAAGTCTTATTCTGTACATAGAAGATCAGGTAAACTCTACCAAAACAACCCAGGCCATTAACACCTGGCAAGCATTAAGGCATCCCGCACCTGGTCTTAATACATATAATGAAAGCCACAATAACTACATGTTCTTCCAGTAAGGAATCTTCACTTGTAAGATAAAATCTCACAGGGCTATGCGAAAAGCATGTTATCACTTTTTTAAAAGGTATTATCAATTGTCCCTTTCTCCAGGTGACATGTTACTGTTATCACACCTTTTTCCATATGCTCAAATTCTCAGGTGAGGTGTTAATGTACACAGTACAGTGGAGGTTCTCTTCAAACCTGGCATAAGCTTAAGGCAAAACTGAAAGTCTCGCCCATGTGAGCTCATCATTATAGACCTTAAAGTATTCATTCTTTTGTGTTACCTTTCTTGAAAGACATTATTTATTTGATATAATCAAACATTCATCCACATAACAGGTTTATTTGATCTATGAAGAAATGATCAACATTTTATTTAACCAATGGAAATTAGAACGTTTTTGCCAAAGCACTGCTGGTGTATGATTCAAACTCAAACATTATGGAAAAGCTTTTAAATGAGTATCAATGAAAACCGCATTGCACAAAATTGCCGGTAATTTGACAGACCAAGTATCACATTTAGGTGGTGAAAATAACTATGTCAATACCTGTACAAAAAGAGCAGGTAAAAAGACAAAATCTACTGCTTGGTCAACTAATAAAACAAAGAGAAAGAGCAAAGATGATGGCTGATAATAGTTTTCAGTACTATGTTAAACAGCATGTTTTGTTCTCTGATAATTAGACAGATGTTAAACAGGGAAATGTCATTTCCTTTTATAAACATCGTTAGATCCTATTATATTTTTAGATGACTATTAAAGGTAAAGATTTATTTTAAAACATTAGCTTACATCCTGCCGAGATACGTTGCCAAATGTTGCGTACTAAAATGCAATATGTAAATGATTTAAAACATTATCCCACAATTATAGATAAAATAGGGTGAACGTATATATATTTTAAAGGTGATGCGAGAGAAAGAGAGAGAGATAAAGGAGCAGTGATGTATAGGAGTGTTTTTACTGAGGGAGTGAGATAGGAGATGGGCAGGAAACTAGGTTAACGACGAGCTTTCAATTCCTGTTTCTACTGTACATATGATCAGAAAGCTATGTGCTTAAATGTACCTGTACAGTTTCAGTATGTGGGTTAGTATACCAGGATGTTATGATTAAAAATAAGTTTTTTACAGAAAAAAAAAAAAATGAAATCAGGTTTAAGTCTGAACAGATATCTGCTCATTAAAAGAAAATAATTAATACTATTTTGAAAAAGACCTCCTTCTACGGTTAAATCATCAATTTGATTTGTGAAATTTACATTTTCTGATATTGGCAAGTCAATATTAAATAATTACAAATAAACTTACCTTGTATAACAGCTTCCAGGTTAGGTTGCAGATCTACCTGCCAAGACCCCAGACATAAGAGTGCCTGCAGGACCAGTAGAATAAGTTCCAATAAAGCCATATTACGACAAGTATTTTACTCCAATACAATTTATACTGAAGTTACTAAGCCAGGTGGACTGTTGGTCAGTATATCACAGGTACACAGTAGATCCAATCAGAAATACCTGAGTTACTATATACAGACAGGTATAGTAAATATATACTAAGTATAAATATGTGTATGTGCGGACTATCAGGTAGTGTACATCCAAATGACACAACACATTGATAAGCTTGATAACACCGAGTCAAGGTTCAACATCCACCTGTGTTATAGTAAGGTGGTATTTGAAAGTTCAGTGATCATTGGGTAAGTCCAACGAGTCATTCCATGGTCAGGAAATCCTAGTGTTAAATCTGGTACAGAAAACAGTCATACAATAGTCCCATACAGCTGAGGAAGACCTGCAATAATAACAAATACATGATGAGTAAGGCATGAAATCAGAATTAACAGACATTAATTGTGTTATAAACGCCAGGAATACAATCCTGTCAGCATCATGTAAACATAAGACAATAGTGAATTGCATAAAAGATCTATTGGTGAGTAATAAGCATATATTTTCTCTTTCAAATGTACCATACCTATAGAATTATAAAACATGGAACATCTTCAGAGGCGAAAAAAAATACTAAGAAAGTGCTAAAAACTAAGACAGGCAACTCTTTCTTCCTCAACAAAATAAACAACATATCTAACCCAGATACAAGGAGGGGGTATAATAATAAACAGTACAGGTAAACAATGCGGGAAGACTGATCATGACATACCTGTACAAAACGAGATACAATCCACAAACCGTCTATGAGAATGTGTCAGAAGGTTACAGTCTGAGATGGCACTAACAGCTGAGTAAGGGACCGGAGTAACACCACTGATGCATTACAATGGCTAAGTGAGCTTTAACTCTCTCCCTCCCTCTCTCCTGATAAAGGCTGACATTAACCCAGGCCTAAAATCCCATACACTCTCAATTCACTATAGAATTATCACAGCACTAGCAGTAGTATAAAGAATACACAATGCCTGCAAGGATACATGTGGCTTCGGCTGAGTTACAACTGAACTGCCCACTCACTACTTGATATGTCCACTACCTATCTACTGATCTGCTAACCCTCTCACACAGCAGTTGTGGTCAGTAAGATTGTATTGGGAATAGCTAACACTACAGACAGTTAACAGCCATACTCCCCTGTCTACTACAGTAGATTGTGATACACTCAGCAAAAGAGGCTTGGGTCAGCTGTGGGAGGAGCTTAACAGCTGACAATCAATAGAACTGCTCACCGATTGGCTGTAGACTCACTGAACCAGATCATGTGACTTTCTACTCTACACACACACACACACACACCACAGAGCTCAGCAGTGCAGTTGTGGCTTTACACTGGTGACAAGGCTGGACATGAGGGAGTAATAGGGATGTGGGCACCCCCACACTGGGCATAGAGGGGGGCAAATGAAAGGGTATCTGGAAATCAAACTGGGCCAACAGAAATAAGAGCTCCCCTCCCCACAGGGTAACTAGCCCAGACAGGATTAACCACTAACCCATTCAAACCAAACCTGAAGATGCATCAAGATTTCTAACCATATAATAAGAAGATTCACAGCAAGCCATTTTTCTTTTATCTCACAGAAAAGTCATTAAAGTTAGATTGAATCACAGTTCAATTGAGCGAAACACACCAGAACAACTCCTAGACAAAACATGTTCTATTTTAAAAAATTAAGATTACCAAATGAAAACATCAGTACTCTGAAAGAGAGAGTACACATCAATATGTTCGTGAAGAACAAACACAATCAACTACACTACTGTAGTTTAGATAATTGCTGAACCATCAAGGTTTTAATATTACAGTAGTGTAGTTGATTGTGTGTGTAAACAACAAAACAGTGTACATAATTCAAATATAAAATAAATAAATAAAATCAAAGAGGATGACATAACAGACGAACAATTAATACAAAAATATATATTTTTATAAAGAGTAATCATACTGGCACAGGGATATCGACTAATTAAAGCAGATAAATAATCTCATGTTCTAGATAAATTCTCAGAGACAAGTTGATCTAGAACATGAGATAATTTATCGACTGTAATTAGTCGTTATCCCTGTGCCAGTGTGATTACTCTTGACAAAAATATATACATAAAAAAAACTCCTTTCTTAACATTCATAATAAAATATATATATATATATAAACATACCCCCACAAACCAACTGAGATCGAATAAAATAGATTGGTGGATGGATCAACCAAAACGAGAAAAATTAAATAGATACATATTCTAGCACCCAACAAGGACAGAAGGTAATGTGAAAACCATTAACACCTGTCCTTAATTGATAATGTAACACAGAAAGTGCCAGCAGGTAATAACTGTGTAATAAGTAGGTGTTTGAAATTTAAACGTACTGTAACAATGACTGTCACATATGTTATCACACTGTCTCAATGTAAAAATCAATTAGCATATATGTCATACTGGTCAACCATTAGTCAAGATTCCCTATTCAAATGTCAACTTGTTTACAGCCAAAACAGCCACAAACAAACAACAATAGTGTCATGTCATATATGTAATTTTTTTAAAAGCGAAAAAAAAAAAAATGTAAAAAGCAGAAAAATATTAAAATTACAATCATTTTTCAATAAATGGAACATTGGCTTTAATGTATACCTTAACTCAATTTTAATTTGTAAAACAAAAATCTCAAGCAAATTGAAGTTGTATATACGCAAACATAGCTAAGCTTCCATTATTTTCTTTTTGTCCTCAAATAGCTTATGCACAAAAAGTTATTTTCCCACGAACTGAACAAATACAAGATGATACTGAGTTGAGACATCTCTACTTAAATAAGATTTAAGTCTTTTATTCCTTTCATATCTTCTGTCAATTGTTTTCATGTGCATTATGAATAACCTGCCTCTTTGTCAACATTGGCTTAAGGCAATTTATAATATGACTCAGTGTATTTCTTTTTTTGCCAAACAAAATTTGTTTTGTTAATCAACAGTATCCAAAGCTACACAATGTATGTTTCTACATGTGAGCTTTTAATTGAAACCAAATCAATTCAGAATGAAATAAAAAGATTTTGTTTCAGTTATTTTTTCAATTTAACTTTTCTTAATGATGACAGAATGTTGAGATGGGCTGTCATTGTGAAGTTTTAAAACTTAAAAAAAAAAGATATATATATTTCTTTGTAAAACTTATTTCCTTTAATGTAAACAAACAATAAAGAGGGAAATAATTCATGTGATTCTTAATTAACTGAACTATTTGAAAGTATTTTCATTAACCAATAATTAATTGAATCAAATAAGCTAAAAAACATCTCAATATTTTTTAGACTAATGTGTAACTTGAGTAGTACATGTAACAGGATAATGTGCTGTTAAACCTGCCAGGTAGCTATGAAAGGGTGTTCTGTTATAGAGAGAGAGAGAGAGAGAGGTTCACTATGTGTGCTGTTAACCATAGCCACATGGATTATTTTTAGTTTGTAGGCTCAGCTCAGGGGACCCCTTTATGCTACTGTAGTATTCAATGTCCAACAGAGCTGACAGTCTGGCTGATAAACTCGGCAAGTTGTATGTAGGCCGAAAGAGTTGGTTGGATAGCTTATACAACAATCACTGGTTATGCAGGCATCCCTGTGAGTCAAATCTTTACTATAAATCATAAGTAACCATAACAGTTACATTTGACAATACCAGGTATAAAAAAGATGCAATTAAAGGGGAAAGCAATACAATACAATACTACAAGTATGACAATATGCGCTTGATATATCTGAACACAGCAACAGGTGGGCAATTATAAAGTCTTTAAGCAATGAACAAATACATACTTATCTGTTGTTTTATCTATATGGTTTTATAACACTTCATAATGTTACTGACCGCAAAAAAATCAGTAAAATTCTGAAGAAGCATGTTTCACAATTAGTCTAAAGGTTTATCGCCGTTCAATTTAAAAAAAAGTAAATAAAGATTAAACTAGTTTATTTATATAGTAACAAGATAAAAGAGATAGACAAAACTTTAATGTGTTTCTAATTAAAAGGGACAGGTTCATATTATCATCAAACAGTTCTTACACCAAAACTTGATGACTGCTAAGTATTGTATACAGCACTTTACTGCCTAAACTTTTAAACAACAAACCATAATTACAACACTAATATCCTTTTTTGTTGTCATGTTAAGGTACACATGCTATAAGTGTGGTGCCCGAAAGTTGCAAAGCTTTTTGTTTTTTGACGAAAGTTGGTTATTACTACTTCTCAGATGTAAAGCGAAATTACTTACCTCACTCTGTAAGATGATGATGTACAAGTTAACTGGGACAGGTAAAATCAACTCCACTTAAGGTAAATCCACAAAGATGCAAAAATCCTGGCTGTTATATATCTTTATAATAAATCAAGACTTCTGCAGACCGATGATGATATGCTCCTGTACAAAAAGTAACCTGTCTAGATGTATACAGGTCTGAGCCTAAACTTTCAGGGTAGTTTGGAAAGCCTGGGCTCTCTTTACCTTTGCTGGTCAGCCAAGCAGAGCAGATAAAGCAAACAAGTTTTAGCCAATCCTAGTGAGCCGTGGAGCTAAACAATCCCAGCATGCATCTGTGTCAGGCCAGGGTTTTCGACAGCGTGCTGGTGACAGGCCCTGGGGCACTTAGCATAGAGCCCAAAACAGGCCTATTCGTACTCCACTATACCACATACACCTAGTGGATTTATAAAATGCTTTAAGCTGTTCCTAATCTAGCCCTAAGCCCTTTGTTGACTTGTGTTATACCTCTATGGCCAAGCTCAGTAATTAGAAGAGCATTTAAAACCAGTATTTATGGTTGACTGGCTTGTTTAGAGTGATGCTTCAGTACTATCTTTAGGCTTGAGTTGACCAGGTCAGATAGATAAGGGCTAACAACTTACAACACCTTTATAGGACATCAAATTTAAACCCTTGAATGTTTGACAGTGAAATTTGAAAACTGTTAAAATAATTTTTTCAATGACACATACATATCTATAACACCTCAGCAGCCAGATTTCCAAACACTTAGCAACATACGGCATGAGCACCCCACTTCACCCCTTTGGCATTAAGCCCCTTTGACAGACACAAGTGGCCAGATAGAGCAACAAGAAAGAGAATGGTGATTTACCTGTCTTCAGCCCCCTGGGTAGAAGAGTTTTGTCTTTACCCCTGTGGTACAAACACTGTATTGTTTAACAATAATTGGCACACCTGTCCAGGTAAAAATTCCATAAAACCTATCATCAAAGATTTACAAGTAAAACACTTCCTCTCAGTGATTATACCTATTGGAATTAAATGACACCTGACAGCTATTCAAAACTCAAGTCCACAGAACTAAGTAACACCTCAGTTGCTTTTTTAAAACAAACATACATGCCAAGAAGCAAATAGAGCAAGCCAGTAAGTCACACTTTTGAACACATTAAATTTGTCACAAACTCTACAATCTCGGTAGATAATTTTAGTTTATTTTATTATAAACAAATCAAACCTTCATTATTTCACAAAAAGATGATCTGACGGATCAGTAAACCATACATGATGATATATATCCTTGAATATTCTGTGTTTTATCAGCTTCGAACTCTACAAGTATTGGAACTTTAAACACCAAAACTAAATGTATTTTGAAAGTTGTATATTGGGCAAAAGCTTTATTTTGGGAGAAAAAATAAATCTTGCCTACTCATTTAAAATGAGATGACCGTTTCCCAGCGTTACACAATGTTATTTTAGAAAAAACAAAAGCAATAAACACAGTTGTATTTTATGACAAGAGTAACAAGATGATGTTACTTCAGTATTTCATACAGATTGGGGAATTGACAGATTTTACTTGAATACTACATGGAATTTGGTAGGTATTCTTTACCAATGGTCGAACGGAAGCAATGGTTGGTTGATTGATTGATGGGTGGTTGATGATTGGCTCAAAGGTGTTTCACTAATATTTAATTGTCATAAAACACTAGCAGAACCAAAAATATGAAGTATTAAAGTTCCTTATTTCTAAAAACATAATCATTCTCCAGTGACAGTAACTGACCGTATGAACGTAGGTAGAAACATAGTTGCCCTCAGCAAGACTGCAAGAGGCAAGGGACATACTGCCCTCAGCAAGACGCAAGGGAATTTAGTTTTGTCTGCATTTGTTAAGAGATTGTTACTTAACTGAAAAAAACAAAAACAACAACATTATACGGGCAATAAGCCAGAACGTAAAGCTGATGGGCTTATACAGTAATACACAGCCTCAAGACGACAATAAGATATCTAGGCCAGGAAACAGACACAGGTACACATCCCAGAGCTAAATCAGATAATATTTCTAACTTCATTTCTCACATCCTCTCTCTGTACGAAAACACACATAACTTCACATAAAATCTTTACTTTATATCTCATTTGGCAACAGCTGAGAACAATTGCAGAAGGATATGCAACACAATTAGATACAGATTAATCAATAACACAAGGGAAGTGCCTAGATACACAGTTTGACAACGGGAACAAACAGGTAATATTTTTTATCAAGACTTTAATCTAAATATAATTGTTTTTGAAAGTGGTGTTTACTAAAGCTTATTCCTATTGCTTCATTCTCTGTTTGTTTTATGGTAATTTTACCAGGTAATAAATGTTGTTTTAGTTGAAATTTTATACCATTTGAACAGGTGAAAGAGACAACACTAGAAGTTACTGACAACAAGTAATAACGAGTACCATAAGGCAGCACACATTGTGGAAATAAAATCCAATAAAACCACAGTAGATTAGGAAGTTTTAAAAACCTTATTTGATGAGAAAAAGTATCCAAGTTGGAAACTACTCGAACCAAAACAATGAAATGTAAAGAACATCAGTCAACTAGAGAAAAACAAAAATCTGCTTTTTTGGCAAAGAGTAAAGCTCTATAACAAATCTAAGAAAACAACATAGGTAACAAGGCTTAGCAGACACAAACACACACTCATGCCAAGACTCAGAAGATGAGAGGAACACAAGAGACAAATACCGACACCTATAAAGTCAGTAAAAACACTACTGGTGTTTTCATTTCCCATGTCTGTAGATGTTGTTTCACTTTGAGCCCACAGTTCTACAAACGAGGAAACTCATGTCTATTTTCTTTATTGAAACACAACTTTTTTACAAATAAAGTTTAAACTTTAGACAGTTCATGACATCAAAAACCTTTTTACTCAGCGGGCATCCCATCAAATTATACTGTATGAAATGTTTGTGAACATGTTTCTTACTATTTATTACAGGTATGAACAAGTTGATCCACAAATGTTGCAAGCACAATACTATAAAATAGTAAATTGGGACATGCACGCACGCCTTGTAGGTAAATTTTACAAATATAGCCACGCTAACCTTAGCCTATAAAATCCATGTTACGCTTTCCAAGCTAATTAACATGTATCTGGGTTACAGGTACACAGGTACAAGTAGGTTGGCAGGGTCTGGATTAGAAAAGAGATAAAAGAAATTTACTGCAAAGCACGAAATTTAGACTAAGTTTAAACAGCATTTGAGAGGGGCTTAAAAAGGTGGCTTAAACACTCAAAATCAGGAAGTTATAAAATTATTATTTTATGAGAGCAAGCTTTTTATGTTAAATTTTGTACAGTAAAATAAAATCATCAAGATTCAAATTACTCTTTATTTTATCCTGTACTCCACTTGAACAAAATATTTACTTGAAATACAGGAACAGATACCCCCTCTGATGGACCCTCACTCAGTTAAAAAGCCAACCATATTGGTGTAAGTAAACTGAAAAATGAGTTGGGCCTGATCATGTCTTATATGTACATGTAAATGTTTACCTACTATGTGATAAGTGGTCTAAAGCGGAGCATCTTAAATCATCAGAAATTCAAATAGGTCATTTGAATATATTCTCAAGCCAATAAACCAATGCTAACTGTTATTGAAACACTGATGATAGTCAAAGTACTCATTTACTATGCTTTCATAAATGTTATAAAATTAAGTGCATAATCCATAAATGTAATAAAGCCAGTTACTGCTGTGCATCTTTTAGGAATATAATAAAGTCCAGTTAAGCACTGCATTGCCCATAAAAGTTATGAACACAGACTACTGTACATACATGTTAGTAGCAATACTCTGGTGGATTGTTAACATAGTTGTTTGATTTGGGGGTTTTTGCTCTACTTAATGTTATTTCACTCATTGGACGGCGTGTCAACCCACATGGTGAAGGAAACAACCCTAAACGACACTGAACAAAAACCGCTTCCTTCTGCCCCTTAGCTCACTGACTTGTTGATATGTTAATTAATTGATTGATTAGAGTTTTACGCTGTACTTAAGGGTATTAATATGTTATTAAAGTAGAGAATAATTGTTCATCTTCAATAAGAACATCAAGCTTCAGTAATTTGTCGATCACTAATACAGTTAATGTGTAATAAAGTCGTTTCTTATTAATGTTCTTCTAAAAATCTAATGATGCACTGTTCTGCAACAAACTTTAACGCAACCATACATCGTGTTTTAGAGAAGAACCCTTTTTCTAACTTGAATCCAACTTGAAATGGTTTCAACCTCAATCCTACAAATTATGAAGCAATTAAACACTAAGATAAGATAATCAGTATTTAACTGATGATGCTTCAATGATAGTATACAAACTGTCAAAATAGACCAGGAAAATAACTTTCATGAAGAACAGACACTCTGCTATTAATGAGTCATAATTGTCCTGATTTTGATTACTTATTTACTGTGTTAGATATATTTGTTTTTAACTGTCCAGACGACAATGGTCATCAATCTAGTGTCTACGGAGAAAGTAAATTTGACAACAATCTTGGTTAGGGTTAACTGTTATGGTATTAAAAACGATATGAATTGCATGACAAATTGAAAAAGTTTTCTTTAAAACCTGTTTATATATATTTGATTTTTTGTGATGTTATTTAAGCAACAAAAACACTGATAAAAATTATTGAGAAGAGTTGTACAGACTTCAGTATTCCCCTTGATTTGCAAGCTGGTAAGTAACACGTAAAATTGATATTTTTTTTTAAACCATGAGTTTCATTTGAAACATTAACTTTTGTTTTAGCCTCACACCATGACATGGAGTCAGAATTTGGTTTTAAAAAAACTCATTTTAATTGTTCTCATAAAGAAGGTCAAAAATAGAACATCACTGCATTGATTTCATGGGAACAATGAGGCAGGCACTTAAACTTAGACGGTCCTTAATGAATAGTTCTTTCTTAGCTTTAATACACTTATTTATCAGTTCTCACATTGTGCAGGAATGGTGTTTAACGCCATACTCAAAGATAGTTCTATATAAAATCTACTTCCTGATGCTGGTTCAGGCATTCATGTACTATCTACTGGCGACCATCACATCAGGTCTAATAATAGTGTATAATAAATGTATAATACATTACATTTAATAAATGTATAATAAATGTATAATAAATGTATAATGCACTAAATTATTTAAACTACTCCCATTGATTCCTCAAGGAACTTTGTGACCTAATTTGAAATTCCTTTACAATACATTGTACCTCTAGTTTTAATTAGGTATCTTTTAATTGTTCATTATTTTATAAATTCCACCTGGAACCAGTATAACACATAATACTCATCTCAGTTTCTACAAAGCTACTTATGTGCATAAAACCACATAGAATAGATAAAGATATCTGTTTTATTTGAGGAAAATTTGTCTGTTAGATTGGGGTTTTACAACACAACAAATAAGCATCTTGTGCCCCTTAGCTCAGTGAACACCAGGAGGGCACAGGAGGCTCCTACCCAACCATCCGCTGATAAAATATGAAATTTTAAAAAGAAACATTTTATAGTTTTAAAAAGAAACACTGGATCTCAATATTTTGCGGTTTATTTAAAGCTTTTCAATATTTCATAATTACATTTAAATAGGAAGTTTCATTGTGAACACTGGGGCTCACAGTATGATTAGCTGGGTTTCTAGGTAGCAAGTCAAGTTGTGGATCCAAAGCCACACAAGACCTCTGCTCAAAAGACTCTTTTGCCCCCAAAAAGAGTTTGTGTGTCAGTGTAACTGGGTTTGATGATTGGTGACATTCAGATAAACACTGAGGACCCTAGGGGAGCTGGAGAAGGCCTGGGCTCTCCCTGGGTGCTGAGGACTTCATGTAAACACAGGGGCCTGATAACCCCTGTCAGGGTTGTTTGTCTTAACTGAGCGGTATCCAGGCACCAATTTAAGCAAACCACTCACACTATCAAACCTGTCATCACATGGTCGAGCTTTCAAAAATCCACAAAATTTTAAATATAAAGTAATTATATTTCATTGAGTGAATTTTAGGACACTAATTAGTACATTCAGTGTCATCATACTTGTCTGATTCTTTTCCTCTAAATTAACTAAATTACTCTGCAGGTTGCGTTCTTTTTACTATTCATGTATCATGTGGACAAAAAATGTATGGCAGAATAGTGATCCAAATAAATTTCAGCACTCTTATATTAGTTAATCTTTATTATGACATACACAAATGGTCCATTTTGCCTCACCTATGTCCTTTAATAATTCAGGATGATTCTTGGCATGTTTGTCGTCTATAAAATATAGAACTCTGATGGGCCCATATTTCTGCTGCTGAACTGTAATTTAAAAAAAAGCTTCTGTTAAGAATTGTGTAACTTTACACCTACTGTTCAGGTCTAAAAGTGCCCCCAGCACGATTCCAGAGGATGGGGCAAAGTGGGTTGGGGGGTATTGTACCTCCCCCAATCTTTTCAAAATCTGTTAATTTGTCAAACACAAAAATCCCTCTTTCATGTTTTTTTTTATGCACCAAAAATCTGCCGGTTAAAACGAATTTGACGCCGGTAATGGTTATAAAAATAGCTAAGCAGATTATAACTGTGGAGGGAAGTCAAACATGTTACAATTAACCTCATTAGAAGGGCACATAGAAAACACAAAAAGACAGACAGCAAAACTCTGAATGCAGTAACTAAGGTTTTCCTGTAATTTGAGCTTAAATTAAGTTAAAATCCCTACAAAATCCTCTCCTAAAATACCCGATGAAATTCAAATCCAGGATTAAGTAGGATTATGTACAGCTTTATCCCTGCTTATACTGCTTAGAGTGTGATCATTTCCTTGTCGATTTACACATTGGTTGGATTTTTAATCCTGTTGTTACATGGCTTAAACTCTCCTCTGAGCACCGCCCTAATTAACTTCCCCATTTCCACTCATTTAGTACAGTGATTTCCGGCGCTATCAACTCCACCTTCCACCAATTAACACCTGCCTTTAATAATCACCCCACAGTTAAATTAATCCTACATCTACCCAGCTGCTTTATCTTACACAATCTGATTTAACTACAGTATTAGTTTTCAATTATACATATTTTGCTCCTCCCATTTTATTCAGAATAATTTGGTATAATCCGAGTTCCCTCCCAGAAAACGTTTCGTGATTAACAAAATCAGCTAACCAGATTTAATCTACAGATTCAGTTTTATGTTTTTGCTAATAAGAAATGAATTTTTTACTTTCCTTGTCCCTCTAAGTAAATAGTGAGTAATTAAAATAATTCTTACCATCATCTAATTTCATACAATATGGCTTTTCAATTTCCAAAAAGATATAACTTTTAATAAATTTACTATAAATAAACTTTTACAATGGTTTTGTGAAATAATAAGGTTCAATATAACAAAAAGACCTTTTCACCTAATGTGAGGGAACATATAAATTTGGAATGTTGAAAATGTGTGGGTCAATAGGATATGGCCTTATTCATGTTGAAAAATTAAAAAGAACTTAAGATACAAATATTTTATCAGATTGTTATCACTTTTTAGATTTTATCACGCACAGTACATGTATATCTTTGTTTGGATGATCTATGATGTGAGAGTTCAGAAAGACACATGTAGTACACAGGACAGGGCTTAATTGGATCCTTTTATCATACACCATTGCAACCTAAAAATATTTAATTCATTTTTTTGTTTGAAAATAAATCTTTTATATTGTAAACAGATACATAACAAAACTATGGATTACTATATATACAAGGAAAAAACTTGTTTTTCTAGTTGACAGGCCAAAATGAACAACTGGTGTTTACATGGGTCATTAAAAACACAAAATACATGTACCAAAAAGGGGAAGCTTTTACAAAACTTATAATTCTTACAATGAGTTATCTCTAATATTACATTATGCTTATGATGGTAGTGGATCCATTTGAAAGAGCAAAAGCAATTGTCTTTATTCTGTACTGTGGATCGCGGTTTACGGCCTTAGACCAACCCCTCTATGATAAACCAATTATGTGGAGTAGTAAACAAAAAAAATGTTCTAAAAAATCACTTTTTAAATTGTTAAACTTGACTTAATCTCCTGACCTGATGATCTACTGATAGTTCAGAAATCAGTTCATTGCTAAAAATATGACTCGCGTTATATTACAGCTCCAGTATCTGTGCTTTCTCAGAAAACAAGTCATTCCAAGAAAAAATTAACACTTCTTCAACTATCTTTTGAGCATCAACTGGCAGCCTGGTAAAAACTGAAAAGACTAAAGCTGTAAAACACTACAGACAATTTCGCAAATAACCAACTCTTGTAGTCTGATCTAATCCTTTTATCTTGTCGTCCACGTTTGAAAACGGCGGAAATTAGATCTTCTCTTCCCTGGATCAATAATGAGATTATCAACCACCGTTCTGGTTTTTTCTACAGGTGCTAGTCAGGCCCACATCACTCATCAACCTGACAGAATTTTTATCACCAAATATTCTGTTGAAGTTTTTTGTCTCTTCAAATCAGAAATAAAACAGAAGTGCTTGTGCCGAAATTTAAGAGGGTTGATTTTTATTTATTGGGCTGTCAATAATAGCTAACGATGATAGTTCCCAGCCCTGTTAAAAGAATCAGAATAGCAAAACGAAAAAAAAAAAAGATGATCTTAGATTAGGAAAAATCAATGGGCAGACAGCATACAAAGGAATTTTCTGAGATCAAAGTGAGAAATCGCAATCAAAGAGGAAAAGATGTCTTTACTATCTGTATTGTATGGAAGACTTTGTACTTGGTCAATGTAGTAAATGTAATTAAATATCAATAATGTGTTTGAGGATCTCTTGAGAAAAAATAAATAAATAAAAAGAGACACAGGATCCAGAAGAATTGATTGAGTATTCTGAACTAAAGGATGAGGGTATTCGGGTTACAAAAATGATCATTTATTGAGAGGTTACAAAAATAACCTAAACAGTCCTTGAAAAGAAACATAAGAAGAATCTGTGTTACCTAGTAATGTTACAGATATCTTATATTAGCTACTAATCAGGTCACAGTATTTTTGTAACTTTGAGATACAAGTAATATATTATTGCAACCTCTTTCCATGGTCTCAATGACTTTCATTAAACCATTGCCGTAATTTAAGGGTCCTTGTTTTGGAAGAATTTATTCAAAACTAGTGTATATATATGTGCGAAGATCATTTTAAATCAAGCTGGCACAGACATTTGGACAAACAAATTGGGCAGTAGAAAGGAAGACCTCAACAGTTTCATGATTGTGTTTTGACACCTTACTTGAGTCTTTTCTTCACTGATATTTTGGTTTACCAGAACAATTGTAAAACAAAACTACCTATGATGGTAATAATAATAACACGAAGCAAGACAAGCAAAGAAATCAAAACGTGATGAGCAAAGCTAATGGTGTGGATTATTATTGTGTACGACACTGACAAATTATCTATGGCTGCCTCTTATCTCAGAGAGCAACAGGGCCCATGGAACCAACCTTCCATTTGAGAAAAACAGAACAATAAAAATAGCTGATTTCTTGGCAATGCTCAATTAAATCACTAATCATGCAGTTCCCCTAGTCTCAGACAGTACCAGGGCACAGGAAGCTTTGTTTGTTTGATTGGGGTTTTATGCTGTACTCCAGGTTATTTCACTTTATATATGACGGCATGTCATCCCAATCGGTTGAAGGAAACTACCGTAAACAACGCTGGCAACATGCAAGACAGGGCAAAACATTTACATAACATTAACAATACAGGATACCACAACAAATCTGCATTCTGCATTTCAAAATCATTGCTAGAGATGAAAATTACCTATATATGAGCTACATGTTTGGATACAAATTTATTTGTTCTACTGTTAGCCTCTGTAGCTCAGTCGGTTAGAGCGCTGGTCCTGCTAGCCAGAGACCCGAGTTTGAATCCCGAAGGAGGCACCAAATTTTCTTTCTCTACATTTATAACAACAATATATATAACAATTAGAGATACAGGAAATTGACATAAGACAGATGTAATCAGAGTTGACATAACTGTTGACTGGAACTATTAATGAGCAGACCAGACAAGTTAATTAACAGGTCTGGAGTTAATTAGACACCAGATACATTATCAAGTAAGTCACATTTCAGTGACAGACTGCCAGCAATCACTGGGGTTTGTTACACTAAAAACAAAATATAACAATGTCAAAGGTGCTAGACATAATTAACAATGTAAGAAATATGGGTCAATTATATTGTAATAGTAAATCAATTTCTCTACACTGAAGGGCAAACACAGATGTGTGGCGAGGTCAATGGTTAGGTGTTTAGAATACAACGCCACACAGATAGAATAGTAGTCTTATCAGGTCATTTGTATTGAAAGGTTCACCATATGAGACGTTTAACTGGCAGTGTCGTATGCAAAAGAAAAATGTAAAAAAACAAAAAAAAAACAATGTAGACATATAGCACTAGCTCAAAGCGAATATTCATACTATTTGATTATTTATATGCAGGTGAAATAAAAAGTCTTCCTCCACTGATAATAGTGATATTTCACTGCCTTTTAATAAAGACATTTTTGTAGTCTATTACATCTAAAAATATTTTGTAACAAATGTCTTTTGTTTCCATAACTTTGAATTTTTTTTTATTTTTTTGTTCATGTTAACAATAGGGTGATGTGGAACAAAAGCCTTAGGGTTCATATATAACAACATGTGGTTCTGTCCATGATGGTCCAAGTCTCTAAAAGTAATTAAGGGATTTCTAATTTTTTCTACAATATAAATAATATTTGATTGCTCTTGGATGGCTGAAATATAAACTATACACTTATTCTGTTTAACCATATTAATATGTGTTAAAATTTATAGCTGTGGTTAAATTTAAAAACTTGAATCTTTAACATTGAATGATCAAAGAGTATGGTAAAGTTTCAGTTGGGATTAAAATCCTCAACATGTTTTTATCAAAGTTGACATGAGTGAGAACAAGTTCTTTGAGATGTTAATGGGTTTAATTGAAGATCAAACACAGTGTGTTCTATGATATAACAGGTAAGTGAGTCTCTCCAGGGGGTCAGGTAAGGTAAGTGTTAACAATCATTCCAGGTGGGTGGAACTACTGCATTATAACAGCTTTGTCATTATTGGACAGACATCAAAGGAGACCACATGTGGACAGGTCTTGTGCCATTCCTTACAGTATCAAGAATAGTCTATCTTAATAATTCAAAAGACAAAACAAGTAGAAGTGACCTGAAATCAAGTAGACACAAGTTTGGGGAATAGCCTTTGGGGATTACAATTTAACAAGCCTCAAGTACCATATGAAAGGCATGACACTTTCAGACCTAATCTTAGCATGGTTAAGCTGTTCTATGTGATGACAGCACTTAAAGTGAATATTCTTCTATTGACAACACAAACATGCATTAGAAAGGAAAGGCGCATGCACAAATCTAATTAATAGACATTTATTTTTCATTGAATGATATAATCACACAAAGCTGAACACTCAAATAGACAAGAAAAAGGTACAATTTGACATTTTGAACAAAAATGACCGGAATTTTGTAATTTCAGTGAGTTTTACAATAACCAAGCAAGAAAGTAATATGAAAACAGCGTGCCAGCCAAATGGTTGACGGAAACCACCATTAACGACACCGGCAACACACAAGACAGCACACATTACATTTACAGGACAACAACAAAACAGGACACCACAACAAATTGGCTTTCGTGCCCCTTAGCTCAGAGAGCACCAGGGCATATGTTTCTAGTGAAAAAGTTTATTTGTGTTGTTACTCTATTATGATAATGATATGTAGCTTTTTTAATTCACATTAATATGTACAGTATTTCAATTAGAAAGGTGAAGAAGACTACCTCTGTGACACAAACTGTAAGGCCTCCCAACAAGCTGACTACATAGTTAACACTAAGCAGGTTGCCAGAGGAGGAAATGGGTAAGTGAATGTACAGTTCAAAACACCAAGGCAACTAACCAACAAAAATTGTTCTCCTGAAATACTTTTGGGTGTAATGATGAACCAGTCTCAAATCACCCAGGAATGAAATCAGAACTGTTAAGAGTCAACTGAGTCATGTTCTTGTTAGAGGTGTTACAATTTCAAAACAATCAGAGAATTATTGACAGGAAGAATTTCACGCAGCAGGGTAAGTCATGTCCTTGAGTGTAACAAAAAGTCACAGTTATGTATTATCAGGATCAGACAATAAAATCTTGGAGCAATGCATTTGATGATAGCTATCTGTAGTGAATTAATTTCTTGAACTCAGCAGGGGGTACCAATAAACACTCATCTCTCACCTGCCTGAATAAAATACTCTTTAACATGTCTTATAGTGAACTCTTTGATCCCTGTGTGATTAGAGAACATGTAATGTTTATTTCCAGGTGAGAACTCAAAGGTGAGAAAAACAGCGAAGCATAATTTTTTTTTACAAATTCTTTGGAGAACAAATGAGGTATGACAAGGTTTGTTTGGTTTGGGTTTATCACCATACTTTAATTGTTTTTAATTTGTGTTTGATGTCATACTCAGCATTATTTAACTAATAAGAATTTAATTGTTTATCTGTTTTATTTTCACATGAGGACTTTGCATTGTCGGTTCATGGTGAAAAATTGGGAAAAAAACTTCAAAAAAAGTCCAAACCTCAACCAACTCAGCTATTGTCGACTCCTCAACCAACTCAGCTATTGTCGGCTCCTCAACCAACTCAGCTATTGTCGACTCCTCAACCAACTCAGCTATTGTCGACTCCTCAACCAACTCAGCTATTGTCGACTCCTCAACCAACTCAGCTATTG
>JAVFBZ010163475.1:0-37731 GCA_032466195.1 Katharina tunicata
GGACTGAATCTTTTGCCCATAGCACAACCTTTTATTTGCTGGTATATTCGACCATTGAATTCAAAATCATATATATAGTATCCTAAAAAAAAAACAGCATGAATAGGGGCAGGGACATGGACCTACTTGCCCTGTACTATAAACTATTTTAATAGAAACCACTGTGAATTGAACTCACCTTGTTTATGCCTGTTACATAATTCGGTGAACTGTGCTAAATCCCTTTGCATATATAGAATACCTGTCTTGCTACAGACTTCAGTTTGAAAAAGTGTGGTGACCAGACAACGCGAAAACTCACTGCTTCAACATATTTTGGCTTGTGTTTTAAAGAAATAATAGCATTAAGTTTAATTTTGTTTCAAATTTTACAATCAGTAGATGTTTGCTGGTAGTTAGCGAAATACATGACCGAGTTACTTTCCGAAGGTTGACAGACTGATTTAATACCTTACCATATTCATATCCTGACATCCTGCAATTACCTGGATTACTTATATCGAAATTATTAGCGTTCTTGCTTTGATTCCTTTTCAAAGACTTTTTGTCAAGAAAAAAGTTTATTACATGAAGTGGTTTTTACTCGAAGTTTCTTTTACTCAAGTCTGTTCCCAGGAAAAAAAAATGATAATATTTGTTAAGTAAACGCGATCGTTTCTTTGTTCCTGTGTTTACCATACGAGTGTGCAGTGGAGCATGTTTCAAACGTTTAATAAAAAAGTATAGCTTTGGTCTATCTAAGATAATGATTTACTACCTAGCCCAATGTTCTCGATCTGTTGACTTTGTGGAATTGCGAGGCCAAAAGTAAATGTTTACGTCGCTTGTCGACATAACAAAAACGCTATTATTTTGTTTTTAGTTCTGATCATATAATTGTGATGCAATTATTTCGAATATGGCTGTATTAACAAAGTGTGATGCAGGATATATAGATTTATTTCCAAATACATCATGTCACCAATAAACCCGTTGAAATCTGAGGCTCTTGAGAATTACATTTAGTATTTATTTCTTTTTATTATTATGCACAATGGTTGGGTTCATCAATTTTATCAGAATTTTCGACTTTTGGGACAACACTCTCTTACACTGTACATATTTTAGTTCAGTTTCGCTCAGCCTGCTACATTTTTTGAACTAGAATCTGTTCAGTCTAAAAGAGTGTTATCTCAAAAGACGAAAATACTGTTAATGTTTGCCTTTTAAACGACACAAAAAATATTTCATCCCCTTAATTTGATGTTTACCAAACTCCGGAATCTCTCATCAATGAGATGCATGTAGCAAAAACGAGAATTGTATGAATGTTCATCGAGTTAGTATATTGTGATACTGAGGAGCGAGATACCTGGTCAATCGTGCTTGCATGTCGACCTGGATGAGTTCTGACACGATATTTAGCGGGTCCAAGGCGATTTAAAACGATTGTTGTAGACACCGACCTGGACAAATTTAATTCGTGGTGCATTACTGTCTTATTGGAGTCAGGTGAACGTCTCGCAATACACAAAGAAGTTGTGTCTTCTAGTTTATATGTTTTTTGTGTGTCAAGTCATGGGAGATCCTTAACACCCAGGTTACTTGATGTTCTTGTCGAATTCTAGCCAACACAACACCAAGGATGAACACCAATCCAGCGCTTATCATTCCGATTTTTCTCCATCTTTATCCCTCAATGCTCTGTAAACTTGTCCTCTATTCAATAAATATTCATTACAGTCACCATAAAATCAACCAGCCCATACAACTGACTGATAGTAAGGATTTCGATGATTAGTATTTATTGTATCGGATATTAACTCGGATATTTGCTGATCACTTCAAATTGTTTTACATAGTTCTAGTTTGTAAAGTGAGACAGAATGTGATGTTAACAGTTACAGACCAGTGTCACTGTGACCCTTTTGTGTAAAAGTATTTGGCAAAGTTGTACATGGACAAATTTATAATTTTCTTTCATCTGGAATTTCACAACAGGTGCACGGTTTTGTATTCAATTGATCCACAACATCCAATTTAGAGAGTTTCTCGGATACTAATATCATAAACTGAAATCCTTTGGAATTAGTGGTAATCTAATAGCATTTTTGGTTTCTTATAACGGCAGCTGGTAAAACTCAACGCGTTGTAGTTTTTGGACATAATTCCGATTGGTCAGTAGTAAAATCTGGATTAAGTCAGGGTCCGCCATTAGTTTCTCTATTGTTATTTTTCGTTATTATAGACCTACAGAATCAGTTTTCATAATATCATTGTTTACTCTACGCTGAATACGGCCAATACTCGATGTCATCAAATAGTATATAAATTAGACCTGAGTGTCTTCTTTCCAAATTGACGTAAGTGTGTTTTTATTATTTAACCAGCTGTTAGTTATTGTTAAAATGTTCTAATACAAGTAAAGGGTAATGCCATAGGGATAATCATAACAAAGCCTTTGTCCGAATTGTCGGCAGGCAGGAGGAAAAAATAGAATCGTTGTTACATGTAGTTAGTTTTTTATACACATACTATCAGCTTGCCCTTTGCTTCAGTCAAATAAGTTCAGTCCTCAGAATAAACTGCTCAAGGGAAGTTATCTTCCCAAGCCAATCTATCATAAACAGTTCTTCAGTCACACACGCGATGCTGTCGATCCAAATGTGTTGCATCATACGTTTGGTAGACAAAGTATGATACAAAGTATGATATGGTCCATGGCAATTGTTAAGCAGATTTAACGTGTATTTTAACTTAAGTAAACAACACATACAAGTTTTATACATTATATCCACTGAACATTAATCGAATGTGTTTGATGAAGACAACGTATGAGATTATGGCCCATTTGCTTAACCT
Organism: Katharina tunicata; assembly: GCA_032466195.1. Taxonomy (NCBI): domain Eukaryota; kingdom Metazoa; phylum Mollusca; class Polyplacophora; order Chitonida; family Mopaliidae; genus Katharina; species Katharina tunicata. The sequence continues at coordinate 2,842 of JAVFBZ010163475.1, forward strand.
AATATTTATGTAACACAAAACATTGATTAAATATAGCTCTCAGGGGGAAATCCCCGTCATTCTGCACACGAACAGAGCCACGACACACGCTGGAATTAACCGTCAATTTGACTGAAGCAAAGGGCAAGCTGATAGGATGTGTAGAAAAAAAAAACTAACTGCATGTAACAACGATTCTATTTTTCCTCCAGTCTTTCTTCAAAAGACCCCACCCAAGATAAGCGAAACCAAAGATATAATATTATATAAGAAAAAGATCAGTTTTATGACATAATTAAATGTACTTAAAATCTAAATATAATTTAACACGTGTTGGTGTTTGATGTTTCGGCCTATTTTATTCCAGAGAAAAGAAAAAGGCTTAATTTTCCCAAAATTTTCCAAAAATATGAAAATGTATTTTATTGTAAGTACTTCCGTTTTTTTTTTGTATGTAATGAAATACATTGCTTTAGAAATTCCGTCTGCAGGAAGTGTCTTTTTGTTCTCTTTTTTTTCTCCTCTTGCAGGTCGGTAAATTGACCGGTCGCAGGATTGCTCATTTAAAATATCATAAAAGAATTTGAGGGTGTCAGTCAGGAATTTTAAGGCCACCATTACAGTTTCCGGATCGTTGGGGGCCGAAAATAGTTCGTAAAACAAAAAGTGTCTTCTTTATTTTTTCTCCTCATGCAAATTGGTTTTTGGTTAAATTAATGTGATCAGTGTCGTATTAAAACCTAAATCGGTTACATTTTGTGTATGTAGACCGTTCAGCGGGGTGTTACTCGTCAGTTATTACATTCTTAAACTTGGCTGTCATACCTCTATCATTTTAAAGGGCGTGTAATGTGTAAATTACAACGACGATGACCTCTCAATGTTTTGATTGTGTAATCGACAATGACTCATTAAAATATGTTACAGGGGCTTTAATCCATCAGGCAGCTTTGGAACCAAACGTCAAGATTACGGCTTAAGCGAACTTACTGTTGCTTTTCGGCCACCTGCATTTAGAAATTGTGCAGTTTGTGTCAGGGACCCCACCCATGATAGATTGTGTCAAAGATATATTATGTCTCTATAACGCTTGCCTCTATTATAAATGGGCATTATCTAGCTGTTAGCTACTGTATATGATGTACTCTGATACATGAAAAGAACCACTCTGGTCTTTGGCACCAAAACAAAACGATTTTAACGGTTCATGTAATGTTTGCCTTCAAAACAGGAAACCAATATGTTTATATTAGTGGATTTTTTTTAGACACCCAGGCCGAAATTGATGTTAAATCTATTGGTGGATTACCAGAATAGTCCCAACCTTAAAGACAGATGGGTAGCCAATCACGAAGAAGGAATGCTGATCGGCTATGTGCTATGAATAGAATCTAAACTATCAAGAAGGCGTCACATAAAGATTAAAAAGACGATGAATAGCCACATTTACATTGTGGTCACGAATAAAACTCGTTACACCAAGTTGACATATATTGGAAAACCCGCAGTGGTCCAATCCATAATTCTAAAATGTTCGAGATTCTCGGGTGGTTGTCTTTCATACTACCGGCGTAAAACAGTAAAAGAAACATCGATACATTTACTATCCGTATAAAATAACAGTTCGTTGATTACAGTTGCTTACCGCTTACTTTCATTTCATGGGGTATACATTATAATGTACTAAACTGGACTCGATACTGTTGTCGAAATTGTTGGTTGTCTTTCGTATGAAGATTGACACTCGGGGAACTGAAGTAAGTTTTACTCGATCTTTATTTATCGACAGTTTGGTCACTACTAATTAAGGGTCCCTTTCAGAAACGTTTTGCATTTCAATCTATGGTTTGACTCATATGCTTCAATTAATCAATTAAACAATCAATCAGGCGGAATACCGATATATTATCAACTCAAAGTATCAATACGATTCGCTCTTCTGTTTGGAACCGTGGTATCAGAGATTAGTTGATCAGTAACAATAACCACAGCAGATTTTTTGTATGCTGAAATATATTTATTTCTCAAAGTCATAACACAAATACATATAACAATAAGTTATGATAACGTTGAGATAACGAGTGAATTACTCATTTTACAGTAAAACATGTGTTTGTGATTTCACGTAATTGTACGCCACAATATAAAAATAGATAAAGTATGAACCATTGATGGGCATAACCACAGTCTTTCGTGACATCGACATTTTACAAACATTGATCCAAAGAGAAAGGCACAAGATGATCCAAAGTGAAAAAAGATAAACATTGTACAATGTGCAGACTCCACTCACGTGACTATAACATAAAGCTAAATTAATTTAAGTAATTGAAAATAAGCGAACAAGACATAGTAAGAACCAAAACTAGATGAACACAATTAGGACAACGGGTATATAACATGTAAACGAACTATAAAGCAGTGCTGATTAAAACAGACCAGGTTGATATGCACTCCGTAAAATAAAACTGACTTGACAAAAGCGATTAATAAAACAAGTATTCATTATAAGTGGTACATTATTTACCTTTTTGGCAAGGAATGCATTAGGAAAAAGACAATAAGTATTCGTTACGACAGATTGCCAAACAATTAAGTTTATCTTTTTTCGATACTTTTTGGAGACAATTTAAAAACACATTTCCGTTTAAAATTAAACTGCATCAACTTCCTAGACAATGATTAAATAATGTGATGGCGTAATCTTTAAAAAAAATGTTTGTTAGTGCCACTACTAGTTAGTAATACTAGCTTCCGTACGGATGACACATTCTGGGATAATGTATTACAACGTTTCACTATCGTCTCACTGATCCTTATTGATTAAAGGTTACAAGTTACTTTGACTATACTCAACATTTTTGTGACCTTTGATATTTTGTATATTATTTCTTATTCGATGGCTTGTCCGTGAGGTCAGCTTTATGTAGAAGCGACCCTTTGCTGATTTTACCCGAAGGCTGCAACATAGAGATCCTGCATTATAGTTATAATAATAGAGCCACAGGAATTTGATCTCATCATTCTAAATGTCAGACAGCCACAAAATGCTCAACAATCATTGGCTAAGCAGTACATCTAACAATTGCAGCTTCTCAGCAGTCGACCAAAGAACACAAATACACTAAGCTCCACACAGTCCATTTAACGATCGAATTTGCCTGTTTGTCAGCTAACTTTCATGAGGTTAATTATGTGTGAATTTGAGAATGTATTAAATACCTGCTGTGTCCAATTTTAGATTATAACTTCTTCATTCCCAAGGGCCTTTGTTTCAACATCATAAAGAGGACATTATCAAGTAACTCTATTTTTCAAAACACGTTTTTGATGTTCATAATTACCTTTTCACGGTTCAATAAATACATATTTACCTTGAATAAACTAGTTTTGGCATACATCATTCTATTGAATGGACTTGCCAATAATTTAAATAAGTAAGTAAGGACCTTGAAAATAAATAGCCAAATTTGGATCGTTATTTCTTTTAAGACATGTTTATAATTAGAAATACACACCAGATCCTTATGAACAGTTAGCTGTATAATAAACATATATTGTATTACATTTGAATCGATGACTAATGTTAAAAATTTTAGTATATATTTACATGTTATAAACTATAAACGTTGTGCTTTCTTGTGCATTTTTGGCATTAAAATACATTTCGTCAAAATATATATGTTTGACACACAAGTTTGCACAATAATAGGTGGAAATTCATGAAAATAATGTAACATTATATACATACTTAGTCTATCTTTAACATAGATTTATATTGTACAAGTTTGATTGAGTAACACTGAAGTCCATCATCAAACGTTAACTTTAAGTTAATATATGTACATGTGTGAATTTGAATTTATAGATTTATATTGTACAAGTTTGATTGAGTAACACTGAAGTCCATCATCAAACTTTAACTTTAAGTTAATATATGTACATATATTTGGTAACCATTTTTGTATTAGACAATATCAACTTTGAATAGCCTTAAATCAAATAAGTTACACGAAGGAATTCAACGCTGCAAACGAAAGAAAAATAATATTTTGAAAACACGTAAAGCTCAAAATTGACAGTGTTGCATGTTCAGCAGTTTACCACAAAAGAAGTACATGCTTTTTGCTTGAAGAAAATTTGTGGATATCTCTTTTTCTGAAAAAAAAAATAGGGCATATAAGTGGAAGATTTGTTTTACATGCAAACTGTTTCTGCCTTAATACACCTTATTTAAACTGTACAGTTCCCAAATGATTGCGGAAGTTGTGGTGGTAATTTGCAAAACTACAACGAGACTATGGCATATGAATGCTGGTACATTGAAAGCTATCATAAAAGCATATCTTGGAATTGCCAAGCGTTTTCCTTGTAGATTTCAGTCCCGTAGAGCACTTATGAAAATACTTACGCACCAAAATAATTTTCTGTTCGCTTAGTGACAACACTATCCAAATTGACACTCTCAAGTGTGATCTTTAAGATCCGGTTTTAATCACGTGATAAAGGGAGCCTCACTTGATTTATTGATTTATAGGTGTAAAACGTCATACTCCTGGCTATTTTACTAATATTTTCCTTGCCAGTGAAAACTGGATAGATAGCCCCAGATCAGCCCGTTGGAGCATGTTGCTTTGCTGGGTAATATATTTGAGTTTTATGTCATAATAAAGGTTGTATCAGCGAGGCATTAAAAAGTTAGTCGAGTAAAATAACGACAACAGTATCGATTGATGCAATTAATAAAAATTAAAAACTGAAGACCCTGATGATGTTCATTATAGCGGTGATTTGTGATGACACCGAAAGGGAAATTGGCGAAAACAGGAATAAATATTATTTACATAGCAACAATATTACCTACAAGCACCATCCAATGAATATATTACATTTCACAAGAATATTTAATCACAATACATATACAATTCATTTGGATAATGACCAGGTGAATATACCATACATTTCTTTCGAAAATCTTAGACTTACTGCCGTCCCTATTTACGCATCAGATTACAATATCAGAAACGAAACATCGAGCAAGGAACCGATAACTTATATTATGTACAAGATAATATTCAACACATACATTGGCTTTATAATGCCTTCGTCAATTCAACTGCTTTCACATATCAATATGATTCACTTATCGGGAGTGTATCTTATTCTTGGCTATCGTCAGGAAGTAGCATCTGATAAAAATTCATGGAGAACACAGGTGAAATTTACTCACGAAAAAAAAAGGAGATTCTATAGAACAGAAACTTTGTTGAACAGAAAGCCTTGTTAATTAAACAAGACAAACAGTAATATAAAAATAAAAATAAAAGATTTAACAAAAAGTGAAATAGTCATATCAGTATTGAGGAAATTCACCAAGCCGAGACTCAAGCCCATTCACCTCAAACTCATTCCTTGGCAAATAGAAGGTCATTTGTACGCTACATTCTTGAATGTATCTTGGGAATATTTAATGGTAAATGATGGTGAATGGTTGAATTCTTAGTGAACGTTAAATATGGTAGTGTATTCTTAAGCAGTCGTAAATATCCCTAAGAGCTTTAAATATAGTGGTAAAGACTATACTTTTTGTGCCCAAAAAAGCTTATCTGAAGAAAATGAAAATAGTAAGAGGGTGTCTCGGTTAGGGTGGACCTAAACGCACACGTCAAGCGTCTGGATATGAGCACTCCATCTACAAAAGCACATTCTCCTTTTATACTGAAATCGTAATACCTTAAGCGAGATTATCGATGGAATTCGCTCTTCGACAGATCACAATCGTTCTAAAAAAAAGTCCAGCGGAAAGCAGTTTTCCTCTCCCAACCGAAACAGGTTTCCCCAAATCATGTTTGACTAAGCAATAACGTATTACATCCCTTTATAGGGTGTGTATGTCGTCTTCACTCTCTGGTGCACACAACGCTTTTGGCCTGTAATCCATTGTAAAAGCATACAGATCATAACATATCCTTTCCAACAAACTGCCATAGTGCTATAGATTGCTCTCACGCCTCATATCAGCAAGAACAAGTTACAATCACTCCAGGGCCATACAATATTACTTTCTTTGTTTATAGCGCACAAGACGCTCGGCTATTTTAATTTATGATACTACCATACAGATACATTTTACTGGTGACAGGTTATGTGTTAAAGTGCAGATTTACTTTAAACAGTGTTATTACGGCAATATTACACCATGTGCGTTTCCTGATTAATGTCTTACGTTTTCTCAGACGATTTAATGTTTGCCTGCAATTGCTTTAATACAAGTCGTCCAAGCTGTAGCTCCTTTCTGATGTCAAAGATACAAACTAAACAGACTACCAAGCAAAAGGCTTATTCATGATAGTCAAACGCAGTAAACTTTCCTACAAGTGTTTACAGGGCGTTCAATGTTTCCCCAATGCTTTCTTTGAATAAAAGAAGTTATGTAATTGACATTCAAGTCTTGTGTGCGTCTTACTTTTGCAGATTGTGCCACATAGCTATGGCCTTCCTGTGATTTTGCATCATGTCTCGCCAGTGATTGGTTCCTGATCCCGGTCGGTCCGGACCAATGAAACACTGACCAAGTAGGTCACCGTGACCCAGAAGATCATGATCAAGGACGCTTATCTCCAGGGACACTTTTGACAATAACTCAGTAGGAACGTTGAAAACCAAAGCCTCGTTCCAGACCGGAATAACCGTCCCTTTCATTACTGTGGTCTTTTTCCGCTTGATCTTTTTGCCTTCTATAACAAGGGACACTCTTACATACGGATCTGTTAAACACAAAAAAGACAGTAAGATCTAGAGGACGAAGAACGGTTAACATGGGAAATAAAGATCGTTTTTATTCAAGTAAACAAACAAGATTTGTAGTCGTTAAAATTACTGTAACAGGATTATTAATATTTTTTGTCCTAGTAATATTAGATCAATGGCAGACATTGTTGAACTGAGATGTATTCGTTTGTTTACTACCTCGGGGCTTGATGTTATGATAGACATAACACTGAAACGAGGTAGTTTCTTCGGATTTCTAAATATAACGCATTGAAAGGACATATGCACATATTAACAAAGCATATTAACAAATCAGTCAATTGTTTGCATAAAGAAATATTTAATCTATGTCTCTTGGACTGATCAAGTAATATTTTAATAACGTGATTTGTTGTCTTCTTTAGGCTCACATTTTATAGGGTCATGAAGTTGTCAGAGTTGATATAATGCTAATATTGATAACATTAAACCCGTCGACTAGATTGACATTCGATGATGAGTATACGGCAAAGGAGTATGTAGTATTACGATTAGCATTTTCTCATTCATCACAAGCTTGTTAAAAGTTTTAAATACCTTATATCTTAAAGACTGTCGCATTACTTAAGGCTTTAACAAATCATGTTACTTCTATCAGTCATGCTCGGTTTTAGCACACCTCCATGAAGTACTAATCTCTAAGCTACTATTTAACGCGTCCCTTTGTCTTAGTATTTTATCTGGAGGATTTTAAAGCTGAAAGTTATCACTAAAACTTACGCTAGACAGTTGAGCGTCTATTTAAAATAAACGGCTAATAGAGAGCAAGAATATAGCGTTAAAATCTTATAATAAAAACAAACTATACTGTTACAAAAGTTTCAGAATGGAAGAATTTGTTAGCACGTTCTCGGTCATTAACAAAAGACAAAGTATTTAAATTAGAGGTACAATCGCATTCCAGTCAACAAAGGAACTGCTTGTTTGAGTCAGCCTAAGGAAAACGTTTTCCGTTTAAGCACAATTTTTGTTTAATCTTAGGTGTAACACTTCTACATTAACGCGTACGTTGACAAACTCGGGCCATTCCCTTTAAACAGTGGAAGCCATATAATCAATCCTTTCTTGTTACCCCTATAAAGCGTCCTTAAACTTCGTAAGGTAGATAACTGTAGGTAGTTTCTACGATATATCCGGTCACTCTTGTTTCTAAGAATGATTATATCAGCTCTATAATCAATACAGTAAACACGAACATGCGACAGTAACATCAGAATATTTACTAAAAAGTTGGGAAAACAATAGCACGGTCATTCCATTCTGAATCTACTGATAGTTCACGCGTCAAGTTGCTCTGCTTTCTCGGTTCAAAATGTGACGTGGTCTATTGTCTTTCCAAATACTCGTGGAAGATAATACGTTTGGGCAAAATTCGCTGGTCTTGCCCCTTAATCACAAGATAACTTTGTTTACCTTTTAATAATAAACAACTTTGAAGACTTGTAGGTCTAGAGCGATGAAGATCTAGAGCTATTAAGGCAGCGTTAATCACGGACAGTTACAAGGAGTGGACGGAATGAAAAGGCCTATCGAGCACAGATTAAATCTTAGACATTTTACCATGCAACTGACCGCGATTCTTTTGTTTCTGAAACCAAATCCATAATCAACACGCCTGTTCCAGAATAACCGTTAATAGTTTACAGTTTTATTAGCGGAAGTACAAATGTGTATTTAAACTTGTAAAAGAGTAACCATGTTAGGGGATGACGTCATTATTCTTGGGCCTAAACCACATGCTATTATCTATGCCAAGAATGTGACCGAAACGGGCTGTTTGAGAAGTAAAGAAAGTAAACTATGATTCAAATATAGAAAGTTATTATACACTGAAGTAAAGAGTGTCGTGGACCCAGATATACAAATGAAGGAAATCATTCTGACTCAGGAAATATGCAAGTTGAGCAAATATATTTTCCCCAAGTTTACGGAAGCTATGAACGTTCAGATGAATATTTTATTAATCGAACCAGGTACAAAAACATGGGGTTTCTTACCAGAGGGTGTGGGCATGTTTGGAACTCTCAATTCCTTGGCTTTCATGATGACCACAGTCAAACGTTCGGCTGTCGGCAAGTAACTCAATGAAACCAGAAGTTCGCCGCAGCTGCCAGTAGCCTGTACACAAATTAAACCAATAATACGAAATCTTAATCTATGTTTGTCACATTGAATTATGAGCATTAAGTTACACTGGTGTCAATATTTAAATACGCCTATCTCTGTTTCTGTTTTCGTAATATTTAAAAAACAGATAAAAGGACCAGTAAAATAAATGTTTGGGAAACCTCACCTGTAGACACTTCTGAAGGTCACACCACATCTCGACACTGGTGCTGACGTCAACCCTGTTCATATCAACTGTTACTTCTCCGATTGCTTCATGACGGGAAAATTTATCATAATCAAACATGAGAAAATGCAACCGTCGATCATGTAGGTCATCGAAAGGGATTGGAAATTTGAAATACTCGTTGTAAAACGGATTAAGTGTTTTTCTTTTCACCGAAGATTGCCGAAGTCTGTCGTCCACTTCAGGTCGGAGGAAAAGTTTGACATATGGGTCACTAAACCCGCCTATCATGTCGGACGGTGGGAGGTCCTGAGCTGGAAAAAAAAGAATACGACTCAATCAATAAATCATTATGGTGACGAATAGTTTAAAAGAGTTCTTAAAAGAACATGACAAGGCTGACATGATAAAAACACAATCCCCAGAAACTGAATTCTGAATCCATAATGAATGGTCAGGAACGGCACACGTTTTGCCACAAACACACTGTTATGCTAAAAACAAAGGGAGGTTTCAAAACATTTTGTTGATTTCTTGGGAGATTGAATAAACAAAAATGAGTTTATAACCGAGAGCTAATGTTTATGATGCCGCGATTAAATTAATGGATATCTTAGTTAAATGAAACAAAAGGTTCCCAAATGAAATCAATTTAACAGATTTATCATAACATAGGCATACCTACAAAAAAGTCACAAACATTTTGAAACACAATAACTTAATTATCATCTCCTTCCGCAGTCGGTATTACGTTTGACATTTTAAGGAAATAGGTTCATAATTTATTCTTCAATAATAGCTGCCAAGAGATTACGATGGCAAAATGCCGCCACCTTATCCGGATGTCAGTCATATTGGCAGATATTTTATATGCTGTCATTAAAATCGAGTGGAAGACGTAAACAATGTAACAAGAAACAAGTTAGCTGTATAACATTTACGTGTCGGACAAAGCAATCATTTCCATCTTTTATAACTAGCAGGCCTATTTATGCGCTATACTTTATGTGACCAAACAGTCGTTAAATTAGATGTTAATATCTTCTTTCGAAGTTGACATCAGTATGTGGCTATTATTTAAGGCCCTGCCATATTGTTTGAAGGTTGCTTTGCTCTTCAAATAGCCAATCAAAGCAACAATAATTGTTTCAAATCCTATACGATTATAGAAGAGGCAAATTTAATCGTCAAATGTTAGTTTCACTACATATTATATTTTATATTTCAATTTATATCAGCTTAGATTAATTGCTATCGTGTTTAATGTCACAACTGCTGCTTCAAATTAACTCAGATCTCAATTTCAGGAATCATCACAAGGGATTTGCAATCATATGTTTTGTTCACTTTAGATAATTCATCAGGGCGAATCGATCAAGTTTAAAAATCACCGCAGCATTATAAAATATTTCCAGAATCATATTTGTCAGAAAAGTATTCACTCAGCAGAAACATATTAACAATTAACAAGTATAACATTTTGACCATTAAGGTTTAAAACAGTAGTACACCCCAAAACAGAAAACAAAAACTCAGACAATATCAAATTTCGAAAGAATAAAAGGTTCATGAAGGAAACAGCACAAAAGATATACAGTTGCAGAAAGAAACAATTAAGTTAAATCTTCAAGGCGAGTTACCTTCAATAAGATGAACCACAAGGTCGGAGGTACGGAAGTCATATTTGAGGCGCATGTGTAGTCTACCCAATGTTCTGTCAACGGAAGATTGTTGTAAAACAGCGTCTTTTCGTGGGTATAAATCTGGCCTTATGATACCTTAAAAAAGACAAAGATGAAAATTTATCTCTACATTTAATAAAGAAAAATTACGCAATGAGAGCATTGTTTTGACAAATTAAAACTGTGACGAGGATGTCTTAACGCTATTTTTACTGTTTGTGCTTCATGCAAATCAATATGCCTTGGGCTGTCGTACGGCATAAGCATAGGCCAATGACTATCTCTATAAGCATATCTGGGTCATTGCGATATAACTCTTCAATTAATTAATTATGGTCATGACCTTTGAGTTCATAAAGACAGCACACTTTGAAGTCATCTTATATTTATATTCTAATTTCACACAAACTTCCATAATTTTATATTAGCAACATTTCAACACAATTATAATATTATGTGCATAAGCATTAAAATAACTTATCCGAAAATGATTGGCTATGTTCTAAAATATTTCTCGTCAACTCGGAAAGTATTTTTATAAACTGGAAAGTGAGACAATCATCAAAGGCACCGTCTGGCTATTGCCACGTACACTGTTGACAAAAGTTTTAAGAGAAACAAATAATAACGTCCAATATATATTTCATTTCATCTGTCGCGTTTAATATGAGGGATTATTTTGTTAGCACTTTTGAGAAATAGTTTTATAGTTGTAAGATATTTGTATGTCGAACCATAAATGATTTATCGCCTTTGACTATTTGTTAAAGTTTCCCATTTCATTTTCAAACTTATCATTTCCTTCTGGAAGGTGTTATTGAAGAAACATTATTTGGTTTTTGTTGTTGTTGCTCATTAAGGTAAAATCAAGCTGAATGTTTTGATAGCAATCTAATCAGCCGACCACCAAAACTGTTAGTCCTGGGTTCAGGAGGGGCAACTGACAGGGTAGGTCATAGTCCTTAAAACTATTTTTGGCTGACAGCTTACCAAAACTGGCCTCGAATACCGAACTGTCCACGCTTGTGTCACTTTTAGCACTCAGACTACTTGTATCGTCTGTAAACTGATCGCTCTTAATACTGCTACGAGACGGCGTGGACATCAGCCGAGGTTGGACAGTTTTGTGTTCACGTGTAAGATGAATCTCCTAGAAAGAAACAGAAAAATGTTTGATGTGAACATTATAGTGACTTTCAAAACAAACAGTAATAAAGACTGGCGAAAATACAGCAGGTTTAGTAACATATACAGTCCTATATCAAAGCTCTCCCACAACAAACATAAACTCTATACAATTGAGTCTATACATGAAAGTTAAGGAACACAAAACCTCAACAGAGCAGTTAGACTCAAAATCAGTCTAGCCCATCTCACAACATTGACTGGGGCAATGTCTAAACTGTTAATGCCAACCATCCTCCAATAAATCAAGAAGTTGAAAATCAATAAAATGCACATTTTGTTATGACAGTTTTACTAATATTCTTTTTAATAAAGTGTACAAAGTTATAATAATATAGGGGACTGTATAATATACGTAATGGAAAAGAAAACAATGTTTCTATAATCTATTAATACTGGAGATGTTTGCACCGTTGAATTTACCCAAGTATTAAAATATCCAGACCAGGACATAGGACCTGATTTCATTCCAAGACAAATTGAAAGCAGACTGTGGATTGCCTGCAGGTATAGTATTTGCTTCGGCTAAGATTGTCATCTACGGCCACGGAGATCCTTTTCTGCGGGCGCCGAAGGCAACTGTCTCCTTCTCCGTTACCGTGTATTTCTTCCAGAATTAACAAAATTGCTTTAGAATTTGTTTATACCCTGATATTTTCGTCTGGTAACACACGTCACCACCAGCTATTAGTGTAATTACAAACTGGTTCAACCATCACTTGAAGTCTGCCAACGGTTATATATAGCTCCATTTTCATCCTGATGCAAAGAAAATGGTTTTTTGCTGAAGGCGCGTCAGTTATTGATGCTCATACAATGATATTTAGATCAAAGACACCGCATCCAAATATCAAATAAAATTATCAGGTTACAATCCCGATAAACATAACTTGACACAGTTTATAAAAGGCAAAAGACGGTGCAATTGATGAGTTGAAAGTTAGCCCAATGAACTTATATATCCACAATAGATGTTCAATGTATTCAGAACTAACAACGTTGGCCTTATTTGGTTCAATATTGTTTTTTTATCAAATGGCTACACTGAAGATGTCGTTTTAAAATATCTTTAATATGAAGCTTATGAAGCACAAAAATGAATATACTCGTACTATATTAACATATATCTGAGAAAAATAAATAATAGACATACATGCGTGGTATTCATATATATAGCTAAAATAGGAATTGATTTTATTTAATGTGTGTGACGTGTTTTAGCTGTGAATGCTATTAGCACGTTTCTTCCGGGTACCAATTCAATGCAGGTACCGTCATCTATCAACCAGAAATGATAAGAAATTAATTGGCGTTATTTTAGTCTCGGGTGAGGTTTGTCCCGGTCAAACAAACGCTTCGTAGCATATGTTTTCTTTGCCGCTACGTTAATCCGGAAGTAGCATAAATGTGTATGCAACACTGTATATGATAATTGTAAATTTATCTCAATTATCACATTTATATAAACTTAATGGTAGCTTACTAAATAGCTTTGCATGCAAATGATAAGCGATGAATTATACTCTCAATATTTATCTAATAACTGACAAAGACATAATGGTACTCTTTGGAAGCAAGCGTTTTGTAAGAAGTTTATTAAAACACTTTCACAAACAAACTAATGAAATTCCTTTGGTGGTAGCATATAGTTTGTAATGCATCTGTGTCTCTGATTGAGTGTAAGTATGGGTTTATTAATCATTAAAATAAATATAGTCTATCAGATATTGGGCTGGAAGATATTTCTGAACGTCTGTGCTACCAATATTCCCAAAATATTCATTTGGCACATCTGTTGACACATATTTCGGCTGTTGCAAACATTTTAAGACTGCAAAACAACCATTTTATTAAGTTTATGAAGCATAAAAACGAATGCATGTTTACCTGTGATGAACTTGACACACTGACCAAGGAAGCTGGCTTGTATTCCCCAATGGATTCATAGTGTGGACTAGACGGGACAGGTTTGCGACTTGTTCGGCATAGACAGAACACTACGACAACGACAATCAGAACAACGGCCCCTACTATACCGCTCACAACTCCAAGCGTGACAGCTTGGGAAACCATTTTCGCGCCAACGCTGGAAAAATAAGAAAGAACATAATAAGTCAAATCAATGGCTCTGTTTCTGGTAGGGAAACACTTTTGTAACATGCCAATGACAACATTTAACCCGGCTCCATTGCATCACTCTGTGCCTACAGGTGAATGATAGTATTACATTCCACAAGTATAGAAAGTCCTGCTAGTCTCGTCGTTATTCTCATGTCTTTACAAAACATTTACCAAAATGTATTAATTGGCACGAAGACAATAATTTGACAAACTGCATCGTCTTTTAGAGAACCAGCTTATTTCGAATTAAGGTTTGGTATACATAGATAATAAGGCCACAAACTCATTGATAATACCTAGGTTTTTAGATAATTGATCTGTGAATAGAATGATGTGAGTTTGCAACATTCGGAACTGAATTGCTTTCACATTAAATTTGCCACCACAATTATTTTATATACTTCACGAATGCATGATGATAAAACCTTCTATTTCTTTAACTTGAATAAAATCACAGACGAACGGACGGAGACCCGGTGTAAAAAATGCGAACATATTATAGAAGACCCAAACGGACAAACAAACCTATCGAACAAACCAGCAACCCTCCCAACCAGCCAATCAGTTAATCAGAAAATGAAAAAAAAAAACAACAGTTAATCAACCAATCCACCGACCAGTAGATTTCATCGCCCTAACTAAAAATAAAAGCCTTACATTAGGGCTGTAATTGAAGTACATGTTATATTCTCTGCTTCTTTCAGGACAACTTTCTACTCACCGTGTCAAATGACAGTGAATGAAGTGTTTATTGATTTTACCAGCCTGTCCGGCGCGGAACTTAAGCCCTTTGCAATAACATAATTATTCTGTTGACAACGAAAAGAAAAATGAATGCCGAAAATAGAGTTTCTACAAAATGGCGACAAGCTATCGTCCAATCACTTCCCAACGCTCTTTCACAACAGTTCACAGACCATTGGTCGGGAATCCATTGACGTAGCATTACAATAATACACCATTCCTGTTGTTAATAGCCATCCAACTATACCATTTCAATTGATTTAGCACTTTTGTCTATTCAGAATCACGGATAAACAGTTTTCAGCTCGTTTACACTTCTCTATTTTTAAACCAATTATATAACTCATTAGCCACCGAGTCCTACTGCATTGCTCATCTTCTGGATAAACCAACAGTCTTAAAATTATTGAACCAATATTTACGGAATATTTTGTGGAACTGATAAAATGAATAATAGTCTGTCTATAGCGTCTGCTTTTCATTTCCAGTCTCAGTCAAATGGGTACTTTATTTGTCAACATTGGGTACCTTTTTTTGTTAATTTCGCTTCCCCAGTACACCAATCAATTGAACATCAGTTTATTGCTGAGCATCCACACATAACACATACTATAGTAGTCGTCGATAGTGATATTCTTGCATTAAGTGTAGTCTATTAATTTACCACGAGAGCAGCGCGATGGATGTCTATACAGATACATAGGCAGGTGTACTAGAATCAGCAAGCCTTCTTGAAGATTCAACACTCGTCTGGCTGCACATCTTAAGTTCAATTCTCGCCACAAACGCAATTACTAAGACCAACAGATGTTCAATTTCCGCCACCTAAATATCCGTCTAAACAATAAATCATTATTATTGGCCACCTCTTGAGGAACAAAGACCACAGATCCCCTAGCACTTGATCGATGTACAACGGAGAAATATACAATGCTTAGAAAAAAAATATCAACCAACAAATCCATTAAGTAACTATCATACAAACAAATCTTGTACATAAAGGTATATCAATATAACAGAATATGTGCTGGATAAATCGAAGTCTAAAACAATAATGTGATGCTGGTGACAAACAACCGTACAAACAAACACTCTACTGTGTGTTGCTGTTATCATTTCTGTTTCTATGTTGAATGTACTTACGTTTATATTATGATAAAAAAATATGAATTTATGGATCTTTAGAGATGATCATAGAACACTGTAACAATTTTTATGGGTTCGCCCATCAGCAATGCCCCAATTCTTTTTCCAACAAAGCAGCAATCACTTTTCGTTATGTAGCTACGCTTAGCTTTGTGCAAAAAAGTCCTTCGTTCAGTTTAACTAATTTTCCCTTAAATGGAACGTTCATGGCGAGAACGGAATAATACATAATAATTTCAGAACTTCAATTGTGTATCACCCATGACAGGTATACGGCACAGGAATCCTACCAGTGTCAGGCATGATGCTTTGTAAAATTTGACTTCGTCTTAGTTGTGTTGACCTTTTCCATATTGACAAAGAAAACTTTGGAAGTTTTTGGCTAAGGTGACATAACTTTTTAGAAAAAAAGCTAATATCAAGGCAGTGACGTAAACAAGTGTTTGAGAAATTTGAATAGCACAGACGTTAAGCTAGATGCCAATCTGACAACAATGCGGATTATCATAAATTTGATAGTTTTTGGCTCTACTTCGGGATAACTCGGCGTGAATTCGTTTACGTTCCCACTCAATGTGGCCTCTTCGGCTCTGCTGCTGGATAATTCTTTGTTAATCCATTTCTGTTCACTCTCAATGCTCGCATAATGTGATATCTAATTTAAGCTGGGTATAATGAAATAACCCGTCCACCACACAATAGCTCAGGTATTGATTTTCTTACATATTTTGGGATAGGTCATTCTATATTTGATCCACACTGGTCGACCCCATATGTCGCTTTAGGGTATATATATATATGGCAGACTGTACTGATTGATCATATCGTCTTTTATTTTTACACTTTTTTATGTTTCTTATGGTGTTTCCTTATACGCCGACTAAAAATTGCCGATTTATCTTATCATAAAAGAATCACCTCAAAAGATCACCAGATGTATTTCATGTCAATGAAGAAATTCTCTAATGTATTAAATGCTCCCGCACACGCGAGATCTTCCGAGGTAAAAGTCTCGCGAGGCCGTTTGCTAAGCAAACCTTTTCCGGGGTATTATGGTGGAATTTAAGTCCCGCGAGGCACTGACGAAAATATCAAAAGTGTTAGGTATTTTTGTCTGGAAAATACTTGACGGGTCAATATCGCGAACTGTGGTAATAACAGGCCTAAAATCGGTTTATAATTTGCTCAAGCATATATAAGAGGGCTTAAGTACTTATCGTAATCTATATGATTTTAATATTTTTTTTACACAAACAAAATGGACACGGAAAATAACAAAAGCATACAGATGTGTACGCTATTTAAACAGTATGCCATGATATTTTTGCATGTGCAAACATGTACAGTATTGTGTAATGACATTTTCTTTGGCTTTTGCTTTATGTTTGACTCCCATTTAGATTTTTAAAGCTCAATAGACATTTTCAATTGCATTTAATCACATGATCACTACACCCAACAGGATTGGTCAGTCAAGTTTTTCCGCCTCAGCATTCAGCTCCAGAGCTAAACAAAATTCAAGATTTGTGCCGCAAAACGCGAAACATATCAACAACATTAGGTATTGTCCTCATCGCCCCTTGAGACGAAAATCTCAGCAACTAAGAGCTACGAGCTGAGCAAACGGACTCGCGAAACTTTACCTCATCCAATAGATCTTCTCGGTCGATGGTCTATTCTTAGCTGTTATGAGATATCATAAAGAGTGGAAATTAAATCAGGATTAAACTCTATCCTTGCTTACTGTATGTGTATATTGAAAATGAACAAATTCGTTTTAAGCTGTGTTTCTAATATCGTTGGAAGCTGTATAAAACAATGTATCAATGTTGGTGCTATGCGAGATTTGAGTGAATGAGAGACCACTCCCAACCACTCCCACTCTACCCTGTTATTGCTGAACACGACGCTAAACAAGGAGGTATTTTTTAAAATTCTTTTAAACTCTTTGGTGTGCTCCGAACCGGATTGAACCCAACTTCTAAACTAGGCAATGCTAAATCATTACAATGTTCGTATCGTGAAGGGCAATGCGGACGAAAAACTTGCACTTCCTGTCTTTTTTGAATGCCTTATGTCCATTTTCTTCAATTATTTGTGTAGTTATCCAAATATTATATTTGAAGTAACTCTTATTGTCAAAAACTTTCTTTGCAGGAATAAGTTCAAAACAAAATTCTATTTTTTTTTAAGGGAGATTTTCGAATTTGGCAATCATCTCACTACTCTCATTGACAAGAAATGTTGCCATGAACACCCCAAATTTGTACGAAATAACCCCATTGTCAATAGGAACACAGTTCAGTGTGATATAAATGTGTTTGTCAAGTTGGAAAGCCCTCTGTGAAGCTGTTTAGCTTTTATCTTGTTCACGTGATCTATACCCAGGTATACCTATTTCTGAAAAGAAATGGTGGCATGAAAGACACACATTTTATCGAATCAGGCCCATTTTCAATGGGAACGTAGTACAATGTGAGATAAAAGTGCTTGACAAATTTAAAACTCTGAGAAACGGTTTAGCTTAACTCTTGTTCATGTCGTACACCTAGTTCACGTCGTATCAGTATACCTAATTTTGAACAGAAATGCTGCCGTGGAAACCACAAATTGTGTAGAAATCATATCATTTGACAAAGGAATGTAGTTCAGTGTGAGATAATGAATAGTTGATTGCATTTGAGAAGGAATGTAGTTCAGTGTGAGATAATGAATAGTTGATTGCATTTGAGAAGGAATGTAGTTCAGTGTTAGATAACGAATAGTTGATTGCATTTGAGAAGGAATGTAGTTCAGTGTGAGATAATGAATAGTTGATTGCATTTGACAAGGAATGTAGTTCAGTGTGAGATAATGAATAGTTGATTGCATTTGAGAAGGGATGTAGTTCAGTGTGAGATAATGAATAGTTGATTGCATTTGAGAAGGAATGTAGTTCAGTGTGAGATAATGAATAGTTGATTGCCTTTGACAAAGGAATGTAGTTCAGTGTGAGATAATGAATAGTTGATTTCATTTAACAAAGGAATGTAGTTCAGTGTGAGATAATGGATAGTTGATTGCATTTGAGTAGGGATACAAAGGCGTAAGACGTAATCCGATGCAACTGCAACACATCTGTGAAATCATCTGCTGAATGCTTAAGGTGTACATGTTTCTACACAAATTGTGCGTCGTCGACTTTATAAGGCAGGATTGTGGTCAAGTAGATGTGTTCTGTAGGTGCCTTTGACGCAACATCCTGCCAGGAGCGCTGCAGTGGGTCACAGATTATGCCAATTGGGCCTTGGTGGCTGGAGGCCAGTATTCTTCACACGCAAAACTCGTTTCTGTTTGAATCATACGAACCAGAGATCAAGGACATGGAGAAGTGTTGGAGAAGCATTCCCGAGACAATGACTGAGCACGACAGAATGAAACTGGGGATCAGTGGTGTTCCATCCATCTCATTGTGAGACCATTTGCTGGTGCAGTTGGCGCACAGTTCATTTTGTGAAGTGCGCTCGTGATGACCTTAGAGAAGGAGTGACAGTGTTATCCTGTACGAGATATTCGAGAGATTGCTGATTTGGATTCACCAAATTTCAATGAAGCCATATGTTTTTTTTAATCCTTCAATGAGTGGACAGTTTGTCTCGCCAATTTTAATTTTCGAAAAAAAAGAAGATAATCTCATAAACACATTCTCTTGGTGGAGTCTTTCCTGTAACTTGGCATTTTCCATTTGCCTTTAGCTAATCCTAAATACATTGGTAATTTATAAATACGCAAATACTACTTTGGGTAAGTACACTTCTATTAATTTGACATCTAATTCTAAACAGAAATAGAAGTCTAAATCAAACTGGTGACTGCGATCTTATTTGCATACGGGATTAACTTGGTTTTAATGCTTGGATAATTTTTTTTCTTCTCCAGATCAATATAAAAGTTATTATATCTCACAGATACATCTTCCAATTGTTCAATTGTGAAAACTGTTGGCGTCGATGATCAACTGGCAGCTCTTTGAATTACAATTCAAGTCAAAGTTACAATTCCATTAATCAGCTACGATTGCTAAGTTCGTCGGCGTGAATCCAAGTCTATTAGGGCTCACGATATTATTGATCTTGAACTAATATATTACATGTAAAAAGACTTAGCATTTATAAAACATCAGTTTTAAGGCAGGTCAGTAAATTCGTTCGTGTTTCCCGCGGCACTCGTGGGATATGCACCCGTGGGATATCACGGGCAGTACATGTATGGTTACAGCAAATTCATTCTGCAAAAGCACTAAAGACTTATTTTTCAAACACAGCACAAGACAACTTTTTTTTCGCATATTAATTTTCACTAGTTACGTGAGTGTCGTTGTCTAGTGCTGGAGAAAGTTATTGTTATATAAATATTCACAGCATTTAACATCAAAGAATAAATTAATCAAACAGACAAAAAGGTATATGTCAACTCAGAAGGGCATATGACACGACAAAGTCTAGAAAGAAACATGGTAGAAAAGTCCACACTTCTTCCGACTCATCAGACTGTCTGGGACAAAGTGGCCAGAGCCCCAGTTGTTCAAAAGACGATTAGTCGTTTATAGTAGATTACATCCCTTATAGCGGATTAGAGATAGACGTTCAGCATGGCGTGACGTCAATGGATTGAATCTAATAGGGCGTTGAACAACTGGCCTCAGGATTTTAAGGAATAGATGGTTTATTGTTCGTTTGCAACTGTTAGATCAAACATCATGATAAGTCCCAATAACAGATCATTGAGTTGGTTAATTGTGGGAGGAAAACTGTGTACATCCCGGAAATTCCACGAACTTCCACTGGTAGCTGGCAGAACAACCCACCCAGTCCGAACGAGTTATTAGGGATCTGTGGAGCAGAAGCGTACACTCTGAGCTGCAGATACCAGGCAGATACCAAACAAATAGCTGACCTCCCAATAAAACCACCAGCCCAAGCTACAAAATATACTTCGGAACTAACTTGTACAGGAAGTGCACAAAAGTCCATATTCAACTTAGTTTCCCCTGTCACATACAGGCGAAACCTACTCTTGGGCAAGATCCAATTACCAGTAGTGAGGTTATGTCGCGATCTTATTCGCGACAGAGGTAGGCCCTACTACAGGCTGGTTCCTTCACTCCTAAGTTAGGCCCTTCATTTGATTTTTGCTGCTCGTTAGTTTATTTTGGTTATATCATGAACCAAGAAAAGATATATGTATTGCGTTTTTGTCATTCGAGTCAACCCGATATGGGTTACGTCGCGGGTAGTTCCATTGGAGCCTCCTGTACCCTATTGCTCTCTGAGCTAAGGGACACAGGATGCCGATTTGTTGTGGTGTCCTATTTTGTTAATGTTATGTAAATGCTTAGTCCATCATTGCATGTTGCCACCGTCGTTTACGGTGGATTCCTTCACCGATTAGGATGGCATGCCGACATATAAGTGAAATAACCTTGAGTACGGCATAAACCCCAATCAAACAAACAAACGAACACCTTACGTTTCGGCCGACAAACAATAATAAGAGCGTCACACAGGACAAAAAGTAAGACTAGCAAATAAGGTTTTCAAACGTACATTTCAAGAAAAAACAGCAAAGATATCACACGACATTTTTTGCTTGGTCAAAGTTCCGTGAGCCCTGTAGCTCGAACAACACCAGGACAAATTGCTACAGCCGAGTCGAATACACGACCAATTCATAAATATGGTTAAGAACCGTCGATTAGAATGTGATAGGCCTGTCTTTTGGGCTATGCGTTGAAGCACATCAGTATGTATTTCTAAACGACGGCTCTGAAAACAAAACGTGCGAAACTTATACTGTTTTAACTTCAATGAAAAGAGGCGGACCACTCACCTTTAAACGTCAACGCGCTATCCCGGAGTTGTATGTCTGACAAGTTGTCATCATTGAGTAGTTTGGTAAGGACAGCATCAGTGGAACGTTTCCCAGCCTCAGCTTCTCTTTTCCCTTTGTCGCCCGTGTTTCACTGATTAACGGCTCATAGGATCGACAGAGCCATATACGCGGAAGCCAAAGCAATCCAGCGTCCCTCAGTAGGTAGCTCCTCTAATTGGCAGCCACGGCGACTGACGAAGAGAGAAGAAAAACACTGTGTAACAAAAGCAAAAAGGTTTGGATAAAATCTATCTACACACTCCTAGTTAGGAAAGAAATGTCAAGGATCTTTTAACGACCACTGTGTTTGCTCTGGTGGCTTTCCGTGGCTTCATCCACATTTTCATCCAAGCTGAAATAATCCGAGCTTCCAGATCCAGTAACCTTAAAACATCTTCCACAGTGAAAAGACAAGGATTAGATTAAAATGCCAGGGACGAGAAAAAGAGAGATCAGCACTTTGAGCTTTTACTTCAAACCCCAGCGAGGACATAGATCTACAAGCGTAAAGCGTAGAAAGTCTGTTATTGCAGTGGTAAAATAGAAATAAGAACGAACGAACAGCTTGAACACAGAAATATAGAAAAGGCGAGCAAATTTTTAAAAAGCAGCGGTGGGAAGGGGGAACAAACTGAATACAATCAACATAAGAAAAGATATCAATGAATGCCAATATAAAATACTATTATCATTTAACTGTGTTTGCTGTCATTCAACATCGTTCTCATTGTATTAAAAACGTTTGAATTGGCAATTTTGTTTCAAAGCAAAACGCAACTATATAAAACAGTTCCACTTTCCATGAAAGTATCACAATGGCCGACATCGTGTTAATTACGTACAGTTTAATATATCCGAGATTGAACAAGGAATCATTTCGCTGGCGACTCGAATAATACTTAGACCACAACTATGAATTATTTATAGAATGGTGTATGCATGGAAGCCGGTTGACCATATCGAACAATACATCGATGTTACCATACGCGATTCTGTAATACGCGATGCTGCGATACACGATGCTCCGTTGCAGCATGGTAGCATTGCGTATCGCCACATTGTAGAATCGCAGCATTGCGTGTCTCAGCATCGCCCCAGGAAAAGAACGGCGATACTGTGATGCAACGATATGGTCTTAACCGGCTTCCACATGAACGTTGGTTTGAGTTATATATTCCCGACAAGCCATGTTATCCCGAAACAGCACAGATAATAAGTCAGATGACTTATGTTAACCACCGAGGAATGAGCTAATTTCCAAATAAAGTCCTGTTGTACATCAGACAATGATGATTTCATGGAAGGCAATAATGTTATTAACTGTGTTTATTCACAGGGACTTGCCGTTCTTTGACTAGCCTTACTAATGGATATATTTGGTGATTGATGAACAAGCAGTAGCATTGTGACAGATGGGTCAAGGTCTGTGCCAGTTCACCGCCAATTGTTCAACTCAAGCTACAGCAAGTAGAACGAGCTTAATCACAGCGATATCCCTGGCTTAATAGAATTCCGCGAATACGACGATGGGGATCAATTCGATCTTTCCAGGGGAAACCTATTACAAGTAATAATGTATACACGGTGAAACGGCGCCGCGGTTTACAGCCATAACCCACGCAGATATAAGTACTGAGGTTTAACAAATGCCAGACTTGTTACCCCGATACCTTATTAGTCCAAAAATAATAGAGTCCCCGATATTCTGACGATAACAAGATTTTACCGAAAATCGATCGTCCGGAATTATCTCATCATTTACTCTTTGACAATGATTAGAGACACGGTCAATACCTTTACGGTGTTATTTTTAGGAAAATACCACAGAGCTGCAATGTTACCGTCCAACTGAAGTCCTTTCAAGCCAGCCTTCAGTCAAAACACGAATTAAGACAATTATTCTGATGGAATCAGGTGAAATTAGGCACAGAAAGATACTTGCTGTGTGAATTATATGTCTAGGTTTTCTCATGTATGGTATTTTTCACCATATTTTCGTTGGGAATGATATCGTCTCTATATTTTACTCTGTAGAGATAGAGAGCTATACATGGTATATTAAATTTAAAGAATTACTATTTCGAAAACCAGCTAATCAGTTGTTAATCTAGGCGCAACATAAAATGAATTCAGATTTTGTTGATGTAATGCTTTACGACACATATCACGTTCATGACGGTTGTCTTGGTCTAATGACAAAGATACAATTTAGCAACCGGCCACACAATAATAACGTGTAAAATGACAGAATTTTCAATTTCTAGATAAATTGTTCAACACGAACACTGGTTTCGTCATTCAGATAAATGGTTGTTAAAACCATGCGTGACCTAATTGATGGCGGAGACAATAACTGAGACATACATATATTCATTTCTATAGTATACATGCTTAGGTCATCATCACGTCAGTCACTAGGAGGACAAAAAGTACATGTCACACTGTGGTTTGGGTAAATCTGTTAGTTTTCACGCATTTCTTGAACACGGGTGAACGAATCGACTTGACCAGCTCTGCCTACACTAAATTCATAATCGTAATTCATAATTTTGTATTAAATCCTATATGGATATTGATAATGTATATATCACAAGAAGTAGTAATCTAACAGTATCATCAGCGGGATGAACATGCGTAGTACATTATAGAGTAATGAGTGCAAATCCTATAGGCCGAACATTTTTCTATCTCGTTAATAAAAATACTAAGAAATGTGGAAATTTGTTATAAGTGAGCTCTTTGATACGCCTACAACCCTTAGTACCTTACCTTTTCATCATCTGCGATACTATCAATTCTATAATCCATATACGGCCTCTAAAACTAAATGATTTGAGTCAAAGACATCTGCTTAATTCTTCCTCAACACAAATTAGAATGCTGAAATGTTCTATAATTTACTTTGACAACTCAACGTATTTCTAGAATGATGAAACGTATTGTAGATGTTAAAGTTTTTGATCATGACCAACGTTCATCTGAAAATGACGTAGGTCATTTTGTGATGAACGTAAATTCTACAAATGTGGAAAAAACCCACTGATGTTTCAAGTTTTATAAGTGTTCTGAAGGAAACGCTCGTCAAAGGCTATTCCACCTTCCTGTCCTGATCATGGAACAGAGACGTTTGTGTCATGGAACGGAGATATTTGTGTCGGGTTGTCAAAACAACCAGCCTAGTATAGTTCATTATCAAATTAGTTAGAAATAACAACAACAACTACATGGTATTCACTTAATTACTCTATTTGACATAAATACCCATTCTATGTGGTATTTTTCCGTATATGCAGACTTCAATTGAAAACGGACGAATGAAAATAACAACTAAAAAGGTATAAAAGATTGTAACTAGACGTAGAAAATCGATAATGGCATGCTTCTTGAGATAAATGATCGATAATAGTTCCAGAGTCTATTTACCCCTTTTAATATATCATTTTGTTTACACCATCGGCCTGGAATAGATGATATTTTAAAGTAAATGTAGACCATGACCTGTGCTTTTTCATCTATTTCGATAGTGATCGATACATTTTGAGATTGCTTGTCTGTTTTGTCAACTAACGCAAATACTGGTCCATGAGATAAAGAGAAGGGTTGAGTTAAATGATAAATTTTCTGGAATGACAAATGCGTTTGAAATTTTTGGTTTAAGATAGGGGTAGAAAAAAAAAAAAAAAATAAGTCATGTTCAAATTATAGACAATACCAGGGTGTTAATAAAATTGCCATTACATTTTGCGTAGAAATTGTCGTTTTCCTCTCAAAGACACTTGAATTGAAATATCATGGTAAAATGTATGGTAAACTTTCTATGCCATGTTTTATTTATTTATTATAATAATAATAACCAAAACTTAATAAAAATTTAACCCCAAGCGAAAGAAAAACCATATAAATATACAGAATAAAGCTAAATACAATGCACAACACCATAATATACAGTTACTCTGATCACTACAGGAAATATAGCGTAAAATGTTCACCATACATTTAACCTTGGTATTTCAAGTGTCTTTCAGTGGAAAACGACGAATCCTACAAAAAAAAAATTAACGGTAGTTTTGTTAACACCTTCCTATGGTCTATAATTTGAGTATGACTTTGTTTCTTTGTTTTTGTCTCCTTTAAGATACTTGCAATCAAACATATAAACTGGGGTCTAGATAAATTAAAGCAGTTGTCCTTGAAAGGAATTTGATGGGAATGCTAAAGTCCAATGTCCCCACTTTTTGAGTATCGAAGACCAGATGCGATATTATTGATTTATGCGAGCCTGTGTTAATATGTGAGCATGTGTTAATTGTACTAATCTATTACAAACTGTTTATGTCTGCGTCGCCCGCCTGTATCCCCCATGATTGTAAGCAACACGATAGTTGAACAAGGCTACATGCAGTTATCCAATTATTTCCTTGATATATTTCACTTATAACGATGCATAGAGCGAGAGTGTGCTCACAAACTGGAAGTAATCCGCGTAAAAACATCCCATCGATATTCGAAACATCTTCAACGTCCCTTAAATTCCTACTTGTGTTTCACTTAATCGTGACAATCATACAGAGGATGTACGTGACACTGTGTATCATCATTACATAATTTTACCTTGGTTTTCTTAAGAGTGATTCGATAAGGGGTTTTTTTCACATAGATAATGTACGTTATGCCATCATTTTCAGCTGAAGAGCAAGTACGGGCAGCATGTCTGCTGGTAGGTGTAGAAGTCAAGCGGATAAACGTTCCAACTGCTACGTTCGCATATTTGTCTGATTCAACACCTCAGAAATAGTGACAAATAATTAATTACCATGACACGTCTTCACAACTCCGGCATCCATGTGAAAATTCGTATCATCAATACGTCCATATTTTAGTCAGCTGGGTTAACCGCGGGCTTTTTCTCACAGCAACACACCTTTGGAGAACACGTTATCAGGCCAGATAAGGTGCCTTGGTACGATAACGATAAAACACATAAGGCTAGTATAAGAAAATGCTCTTGGATGTTTGAAAAAGAAAACTACGGTTTCTTAGCTTTTACCCAATCAAAGCAATACAACACCCGTCTAACCGACACTTTTTCAAACAATGAAGGTCAGAAAACTGCTTTTTTTTCCATGATAAAACAAAATTGTATAATATTATATAAATTAAATTAAGCCATTCAAGCATTTTATTATTAAACTCAAATGAATGGTTTGCTTACAGTGCAACGAACGACAACTCTTGTAGTTTTGTCGGTGATTTAATGACTTGTTTATAGAGGTTACAACAACAATTGGACATTTTCAAAGTTAAAAATAAATCAATCTGTAAAAAGGACTTAGGGTTAAGTGTTAGGGTTAGGGTAAATAAAAAATTAATCAATCTGTAAAAAGGACTTATGGTTAGGGGTTAGAGTTAGCATTTGACAACATGTGCTTTCAATTAAAACATCTGGCCGGACAGCTTCGGCTATTTCCGGACGATTTTCTGTATCTGCATAAAGCACAAACGCACCTCTGTTTCTGCCCGTGATCCGGCTCAGACCCACCAATTTTTGGCCGTGTAACGGTGGCTATAGAGCTGTCTATCGCTTAACAGCCATTACATGGACTAAACACTGTTATTATCTAACTTGGCACATGGTTAAACGGCTTGCCTATACAACATAACACATAACCACAAAAAACGACCGCTGATTAAAAGAGATTGTGGTTGAATAAGGCAGCTGTTTACATGGAAATATCCCAAGGTCTGTGGGAGGAGCTTGGTGATGCAAAACTAGGTAGCATAACTAGGTCAAATGAAAAAGCGTCTCATCATGCTCTGAGTCTTTTTGTAACCATTATAAGTATCATCTTATGGAAGGGGATCGCCGCCAAAAGTCTATGTGTGCCTTATGCTATGTCACTTGAAAACCTTTTAACTCCGTATTTCGACGAACTCGTGCATGTTATGTGACTATATCGGCTTGTTGTCTGGATAAATTGCATTCGTCCAGGCTGATATGCTCATATTGTTGGTAACATAGCAGGTTTACCCACATAACAGACTTAGCCACATGGATTTAGATAGTTTGATGCTCGATTGTGACGTTGGGGGCGCTCGTGCAATCCAGTGTCTCAGTCTATTGCACGAGCGCCCCCCAACGTCATAATCGTGCATCAAACTATCCAAATCCATGTGGCTAAGTCTGTTATGTGGGTAAACCTGCTATGATTCCAACTCTGTGGACAAGGCGAGCAAATCAGCCTGGACGAATGCATTTTTATCCATGGCAACAAGCAGATATAGTCACATAACATGCACGATTTAGAATGTCTTCAAGCGACAGCATAAAGCATTTACACACATAGACTTTTGGCGGCGATCCCCTTCCATATCATCTAGCTTTTCAGCGCAGACTGAACTTTGGGATAAATACGTGCCGTTTTAATTAGAACATCCTTGAGCTATGTGTGTTACTTTCACGAAAATGTGTCAATTTGCTGTCACGCCTGGGTCAGGCTTTGATGTACCGACGTTACTCTAATTCAACGGTTATTAGCCCCGCCCCGTACAAGATTAAAAATGCTGACTCGTTTCATAATTATAATGTCATTCACCACAGCAGGATCGAAGGCTTTGTTCACACATTAATTATGAGTGAAAATGGCCAGCCGGCCTCTTAACGTTTAAATTGAATTATGACAGGTTCATCTGACTGGCACTCAACATTACTGTTTTAATTTGTGAAGAATCTTTACCAAATATGACAATCAGCATTTGTTGAAAAACACTAATTTTGTGTGCGTAAGCGGCCCTATATAGCTGTCATTCGCCCGACGACGCCCGCATAAATTACGGCAATGTACCGAATATCACTACATAAAATGGTGCTTTTTTATGACCAAGCCATTTATATACACTGGGGAAGGTTTTAATAAAATGGCTCTGAAATACGGATTTATTTGTAATAGCTTCTCAGTTCTCAGTTCATACCCAACACCCGTCTATATTTATGTTCTATGAGGATGTACCACGCTGTTACCAGGCCAGACTATAGCCGCGGTTACACGGTCAAAAATTGGTGGGTCTGAGTCGGCTCTGATCCGGATCAGATTTAAGTTTGCGTTTACAGGGCAGAAAAGGGTAACGCCTTTTTGTGTCTACCAAATTTGATGGGTAAAAATAAATCCGCATCAGTTTAGTTCACCTACAGGTGGCGTTCTTGGAATGCCGTAACGGTTTTCTTTGTTTCCCCGTTCGCTCAGGCTAGCTGGCGGTGTGTCAAGATGCTGGTGATGCTTGCTGGCAGGGATGTCGAAAATGACTTGTAATCGTAAACCGCCATTAATTGACGAACTAAAAAATGCCAGCTCTGGTTCGCCTCAGAGCCGGTTCAATTTAGTTCACCTTTTCGATGCCCGTGTAACCGTAGCTTAAGATAAAGGAAAAGCTGTGTTCCTATCTTGCGCATACTAAAGAAGACGTAGATGTTTTAGAATATATCATTATGTTTCACTGATTATGACTTTCTTCTTCGGAGTTTACTGTACTGTTCATTTTTTGTTATGCTTGCATGAGAGTTTAAATTCCATATTTGTGTTAAGGCATAGCACTATGTCCACGAACGTATGCATTCTTTACATAAACGGTACAATGTAGACTACTTATATATTTGTGTCAATAGTCCTCACACTGGCACAGGGATATTGACTAATTAAAGTCGATAAATGATCTCATGTTCTAGATCAATTCTCAGATACAAATTTCTAGAGTATTTATATTTAATACCTGAGTTGATATTTTTCTTTTTAAGACCATAAACATAGTGACAATCTGTGGCCATAGAATTTAAGTCACAAATGATTGACCAAGTCCAGTTTGGTTTGGCTTGAACAATTTGATACAGTTGGATCAAAACATCGTTACATGAAGCACGAATATTTTACAACCGACTTTGATTATAGAAATGGGGTCAATGTTAGGCAAATTCAAATGAGATTTTGTTGCCAGTAGGCTATGGAAATGGGGTCAAGTTCAGACAATTTATAATCGGTTTGATAACTTTTTATATAAGGCCTTGTAAAAATATTAAGACTATTAATTTTGCGTTTAACATACTGACCCTCGACATGAAGTTGATCAAGTTTATAATGTTTCTGCTCATAATTGGTTACGGTCCTGCCATTTTGTCACTCAAACCGTTAAAGGCCTGACAACGTACAAACTCTGTTATGGGAACTGGTTAGTACAATGTTACAAAAGGAATGTATTGTTATGTAGATTGTGTTTATACTTTTTGTGGCCTAAACATATAGCTAAAACTCGAAGAGACCAAGTATAACTGTACCTCTAAGTTCGGTTTAGAAGAACAGTTATTGTTATGTAGATTGTGTTTATACTTTATGTGGTCTAAACATATAGCTAAAATTCGAAGAGACCGGTATTACTGAACCTCTAAAGTACTGTCTGAAAATATATTTATTTATTTAGGTTTCTAAAAATAAATCATCGTTGCCACATGATGAATTAGTACAAAATATCAGAGATGAAGTAGTTGCTGACATAACGATACAAAAAGCTTACGGACGAAACTCATAATTTCATATATTGTTATGTAATGAAAGCAATTTGAATTATTTGTTTTTTTTTAAATGTAAATTATAAATATGTTAAAAGACATCGTTGAAAAAATTTGATTGTATGAAACTTTCCGTAACGTGTTAAATGCTAGTTCTTGTCTAGTCCGTATATGCGTTAAAAACATTACTACGTGAATTCAGCAATATCGGAAGTTGAATTAAAGTGGCTTACCCTGGTAAATGATTTTCAAATACGCTGCCTGGTCAATAGTTAATGGTAATTATAGGAAATCCATACTGCCAAATGTATGGAGAATGGAGTCTAAAGGGAATAGACTGGTTACTAGTACATCTTCAACCGGTCTAAGTATGCACTAGCGGCGGGTTTTTTCTCCATCCGATAGAGTATCCATTGTTTTCTCAATGTTTGATTTCCCTTGTGACATGAGATATTTGCGTGCTAGAAACGCTTCCTGCAAACTCGATGGCAAGCGTTGGCAATTGCGTCCTGACCCTCACTATCGTGACTGGATTGTCCCCTCGATGGATCAGTTCTTTTGTCGCTGTGTTAGCTTAGAATCAATCCATTTCCTTGTTTTTACCTTCGACAAGGTCACACGCACGCTGAACTCTATCCGCCCACGCCGGCCAGGCTCTGCAGAAATAATTATTCTCAGACTGTTGTCCATCTTGAACTAGTCACATTTCCGCACAGCAGCGAATGTCGTTGCCTAGTAACTGAAAATACAGTTTTGTAGAAAATTTATACCTCACGCTAACACAAATGGCATTCATTTAACCTATAACTGACGTTAATGGACATATGGTTAACTGCTGGTCGGTCATGGTTACCACTTTAATGGCCCTCGAAATTATCCCCTGTTTTCTAGTTATATTCCGCCAATAATTATGTTTGACCCAGATTACAACTGGGGCGCTTATCTTGACCTACTCGAAACTCATTCCATATTGTCGTTTGAAGCAATATAACCAAATCAAATTAATGAAACAAAATGTTAAATAATAGTCCCATATTATCGGAGAAATGGGGATGAAAGGGTCATATTGTTTGTAGGCTACTTTAACATAATCACAGAAACTCACAAACACACTATCTACAGACTTCGCTGATTAACTAGATAAAAGCAGTTACGGTCAATAACGTTACGAAAAACATAACAATGTCATAAAGAAGATATCATTTTAAAGGACAAGGCGACGAACTGAGTGTAGATTACTGAAGATGAAACACAAACGTCGCCTAACATACAACCATTGCTCCTACTTAATCACTTTAGGCAGGATATGTCTGACAGGAAGATACATCAAAATAGAAATAATATGTTGTTAGTAGTTTTATAACGAGACGTATAAAAGATTTACGTAAACACACACAGCACTGTATAAAGTTAGAATATCAAAACTCTAACCAGATTTAATAAAAGTGGTAATATAGTTATTATCGAGTGATATAAGCGTGTAATGAATGTAATGCAGGCTTGTAATTCAAGTTTGAGACTTTACA
This sequence comes from Katharina tunicata, assembly GCA_032466195.1. Classification (NCBI taxonomy): domain Eukaryota; kingdom Metazoa; phylum Mollusca; class Polyplacophora; order Chitonida; family Mopaliidae; genus Katharina; species Katharina tunicata. Next base: position 34,792 of record JAVFBZ010163475.1, read on the forward strand.
CTGGAGGTATGCTATGTAAAGAAAATATGGCATGAAAGAACTTGATAATCTATTATTTTTTACAAACAGTGAAATTCGAGATTTTAGATTTTATCCACTCAACTGGCCCATTGATCTCTTTGAGGTGTGCTTAATCGTGTTCTCGATTTTGTACACACATTTATCACATGAAGGTGTTGTACTGTTGTTTAGAAAAGGTACTTTTGCATTTCATTTTCTTTTACCACACATTAACATCATAAAGATGTTAATCTAAGAACTTAGTAAATCACACAAAAAGGCAGATTTGAGCTGCCATAAACGAATTATACAACTATTGATATCCTTTCTTTTATAATCTTGACAAACGCGTACATTATTCTTATAAAATATAGTCAATTCGACATTATTTGTGAACTGATTCGTGGAAGCCTATTCCGGTCCTTTTTATTTTATTTTTATTCCGGTATATACAAATCCTTTCTTTTTGGTTTTGATAGCACATATTTGACACAGCTCTATTACACAGTGCTTTTCTAAAAAATGATAAAACCAGCTCCTATAGTGGCTCTCTTGTAGCCATACGCGTAACTTGAGCTACGGTCAGTAGAAATTATAACAAAGACTATAATGGATGAACATGATTTAGATATTATCCCAACCAAGGACCTCAATTTGTTTTCCAGTTGGATGTTTTAAGAGCTATTTAGATAACTACGCCTACGCATAGGATAGCAATAGGTTAAACCAAACATTTGTATCTCATCTGTCTCCCATTGTATCTTTTGCGCAAGTTTCATGTAACAAAAACCGCTCAAATAAGCTGCTGATCAGACTTTCAATCTGTCCTTTGAGGATTGGTTCTGCAATACTCGCGAAATGAAAGCACCGGATTTTTAGCTAATTTATATGTCTAAAATAGATTAACATGTTGAATCAGAACCATGATCTAGTGTAACTCACTTTAGCCACCAATAAAAGAGCGCGCTATTTTTTATTTTTTTTTAACATTTAACGGAGATCATTAATGCTCTCTATTTTTTATGGACCACTGGTGTCGGATTACTCAATTACAAAGAATGTCCGAAATATATTCAGATCAGAGGATAAATATTTCGATGTATTGTCTACAAACATATTGCGTGAATGTTGTAAACGTAAAAATGCGAAATAACACTAAGTCCGTTAAACATTGTGGCTCATGCATACATTCGTCATCTCTTTCGGCAATACTAGAATTTGGTAAATGATGCCGTGCGACATATGATATGGTATGGTTGAAATGCATCCATAGCTACCATATGAAGTCCGACAAACCAGAACAAGAAGATAAAGGCTTGGCTACAGTTGACAGTTCTACCATATGCTGAATTCCGATATACGAAATAGGTCACGCACAAAAAAAAACTCACCACAAGACAGTTATATTAATACTCTTTGTATAGTATATAAATAATCTATAGTTAGATTTTGAAATTCACGTTACAGCCATGGAGTACACAGCGGAAGCTTTATTCGGTCAATATTCTTTGACCTACCATGCTATTAATTTTTGGGCTTGGCATAAAGCTAATTCTTCTGCCAATAAGAAAATAAAGGTAACGTATATTTTGCGATCTTTTTATTATTTAGCCTATAGGGAATAAGACAACAAAACATGTATTTATCTCTTTATCGTGTAGTGGATACCTTATGGAAAGGTCGCCCATAGATAAAATGTCAATATAAAATGGCATTATTAATAATAAGTTAACAAGTCATGACTCGATAGTTACAGTTAATTGGATACAAACTTCCCCAGCTCAGCAGGTCTTCCAGTTCAAACTATTCGCTGCGTAGAATGTTATTATCAGAAAACTACCAGACTTAGGCACTGGATCAGAAATAATAACTAGGAAATATTAACAGAGTTACATAATTATACATTAAAACCCGTAGCATCGTGCGAGGTTAATAGTTATGGCCTGACATATTTTATTAAAGTGGTTGACTGGTTTCAACACGCTCATTTCTGTTGAGTGAATAACACCGTATCTAGCTAAATCTACATAAAACAGTCGCATAGCCGCTTCATGTCTCTTGCAAAAAAAAAGCATAACGGATGAAAGATAATAAGCCGCGGTATCACGGGCATCGAAATGGTGAACTTAAACTGAGCCGGCTGAACCGCATGAGAGCTGGCTTTTTTTAGTTCGCCAATTATGGACGGTTTGCGGTTACACGGCACTTTTGACAGCCCTGTCAGCAAGCGTCGCGGGAATCTTGGCACACTGCCAGCTAACTTGACCGAGCGGCTACACAATGGAAAAACGTTACGGCATTCCAAAAAAACGTCACGGCATTCAAAGAGCGCCACACGTCGGTGAACTAAACTGATGCGGATTATTGTTTACTCATCAAAGTTGGTGGGTCAAAAAAGGCGGACTTCTGATCCGGATCAGCTTTAGTCCACCTTTTTCTGTCCGTGTAAACGCAAACACAAATTTGATCCGGATCAGAGCCGGTTCAGACGCATCAATTTTTGGCCGTGTAACCGCTGCTATTGTCTTCAACAAAACATTCCTCACAAAGACCAAAGTCATGAAAAAAACTATAACTGATGCAAATAACTAAAGCCACGGTTATAAGGAAATCGAAAAGATGAACTAAACTGAGCCGGCTTTTTTTAGTTTAGTTTTTACCCAATTAATGACGTTTTGCGGTTATACACGGCACTTTTGACAGCCCTGCCAGCAAGCGTCGCGGGAATCTTGGCACACTGCCAGCTAACTTGACCGAGCGGCTACACAATGGAAAAACGTTACGGCATTTCAAGAAAACGTCACGGCATTCCAAGAGCGCCACACGTCTGTGAACTAAACTGATGCGTATTTAAGAAATAAAGTGCAGTTTTCTGACCTTTATTGCTTGATAAAGGGTCGGTCAATGGGGGTTGTTCCTATTTGATGACGAGGGACCGAA
>JAVFBZ010163476.1:0-12678 GCA_032466195.1 Katharina tunicata
ATGATTGTGGTTGATCAGTTTTGGATCATTCTTCTGTGGAATTTCACTTAAATGGCAACTTTACATTCACGCAGGAAGCACATACATGTATATACCATTCTCTACTCTGGGAACCAACCAGCGTCTGGGGTTTAATGTCACACTCAAGAGTATTTCACTTAGATTTATTTGTTTGATGTTTAACATACATGTAGTACTGAAGACTTTGAGTTGCCGGTATAAACAGGGAAGAAACCTTGTAAAAACCACCCCAAAAACTCTGCAGCCACTGGAAAGCTACCCTTATTCCAATTCCGGGTACAGTGAATGGCCCCTATTTCACTTATATGAAGCAGTGTATTTAACCAAAGGGCACCACTCCCACCGTTGACCTACATGTACCTGTGCCCTCACACAACTAGTGTGAAGAGACGGCTTAGAGATCTGTTATAAATCAATGTACCGGCACTATGTACCCTATTTTGTAAGTAACCTATGAGCTATAAATTTTTAAATTGACCTTTGACTTGATTTGCATACCTGAAAAGCAGCCCGTTTCCATTGAACTCCCTTCATGGTTTTGTATAGCCTGGCAGAGAAATAACCACCCACCATTCTGAAGTGAAAAAAATACATTTTCTATTCAGTTAATGACATATTTCTCAAGCACCACAGTTGTTTGAAATGTAATAATAATTACTGTTAAATGGTAACAGTAATGAAGCCTACAAATTACCTGGATTTGTGAGCTACATAGATTTTCGGTAAATACTGAAGGCTCACATCCAACCATGCAACACTCATTTAAAATCTTACTACTAGTAACAATGTAGTCCAAGGTAGTTTGTTCAATCAAACGAAGCCGCCTGAAAATACCAATATTGGTATTTGAAGACATAATTTAACCTTTCACATAAAGACTGTTGGTCACAGATTGAAATCTGTACAATACATGACAGGATCATTGGCTACCTTATCTATATTGTGAGATTTCTTGAAAATTACCACAACGCATTTAACGGTGTGTGATATACGTATGTTGATTATAGATAGTGCCTAACTCACCCCATGAAGACAAAGAGGAAGATGGAGGCTGTCATGAGGGCCCCGCGGGAGGCGGGCGATAACATACCAAACATAGCAAACACTGAAAATATAAAACACATTTATTACATTGGTGAAAATGGTGCATTGTGGGTGTGGTGGAAAACACTGTGGGTCTTGTTATAGACACTGTTCCAGATTGATTGATTGATTGATTGTTGTTTTATGCAGTGCCCAAGGGTATTTCATTTATATGACAGTGGTGTACTCCAATTGCAAGCAGTGACAGTAACACAACCAAATAATATGAAGTCACTTCAGTATTAGTTGCAGTGGAAATATAATGTTCCTACAGTGCTAAGTATGAATGACAGTATGCATGTAATTGATTGATTGATTGGTGTTTAACGCCGTGCCCAAGTGTATTTCACTTATATGACGGTGGTGTATTCCAATTGCAAGCAGTGACAGTAACACAACCAAATAATGTGAAGTCACTTCAGTATAAGCTCCAGTGGAAAGATAATCTTCCTCCAGTGCTAAGTATGACAGTATGTATGTAAGCTCGAAACATACTGCCCCTAGCAGGGCTCCCTTCCAGGTTAAATAAATCAATGATTACACTCTTCATGCTCAACATAACATCACCCAAATAAACCCTGTTCTTGAGTTGACGGTGAATTACAGTTCGACTTGCATCCAACACTGGGATGTACAAGATTCTTGTCTCGACTGTTTTCTTTAGTCCTGTTTGCAATTGTTTGTTTGTTCGGGGTTTTACAACAAATACATGTATAAGATTATTTCATTTATCTCATGACATGTCAGTGCAAGGGGTGGAAAACACACTCAAAAACACTGGCAGAAGACAAAGACACTGTGGGAGAAGGAAAGAACTCAAAAACAGGACGCCACAACAATATCGGCTTGCTGATGCCCTCAGCGCAGATGAAGGAGACAGTCTTTGTAACATAATAAATAAACTACTTGTTCCCTTTATAAACCGAGACTTGGATACTGTGAAGATTTCCATTCTTTTGTAATTTGCAGCTTGATCTAGTCTTTTGAAAAACTTAATCTTTAGTTTAATTTTATGCTTGCTTTGAAATGATTGCAGAGAAAATACTAACAGCTGTCAAAACAGTATTGGTTTGTTGTTTGTGTTCTTTGCCGATGTAGATATGTACAATGTAGATGATCATCTTCCTATTTTCCTTCGTGCTTACATTTTTGCTTCTTATTATTTTGGTACAAACGAAATCAACTTAACCCAAGCCTACAGGAGATGGACCAATTAGGCAGAAGAGGGGCAGAATAAACCAGATCTGAGACTCACCCACAGTGATAAGGGTCATTGAAAAGATCTGAATGCCGGTGCCGAGTAGAGCCGCTAAGAGTTTTGTGTATTTAGGCGGTCTGAAGACATCTCCATGAACTAGCTTCCAGCCAGTCTCCTCCATTGTCTCCTCCTGGAATAACAAATACCACCTCTTTAAATTCACTAGAATATTTGATTGATTGATTGATTGATTCACTAGAACAACAAACACGATGACTGGCTACAGCTTGTTTGATTGGGCCAAACTTAAGGTTGTTTCACTTACCCTAAATGCTCAACAAATTCGACCTCCATGGACCTATGTTTCAAGTCATTTATTGAAGGTATTAATGTGAGATTGGAACTAAAATGTATATTTTCTTGTAGCTTAAAGTATGAACTTCTTTAAAACATCAACAGTCTGTTACTACTCTTCTCAACCTTTGCATAAAATGTAGTTTTATAAGTGGTAAATGGGGTCGAATTTGTTGAGCATTTAGGGTATATGACAGCGTGAAGAAACCACCCAAAACGACACTAGCAGCATAGATTTGTTTCATTGGGGTTATATGCCGTACTCAAAGTTATTTCACTTATATGACAGCATGCCAGCCCACTTGTTGAAGGAAACCAACGTCAACGACGCTGGCAACATGCCAGACAGCACAAAACAGGTCACCACAAAAATTTGGCCTCCTGTGCCCCTTAGCTCAGAGAGCAACAGAGCACAGGAGGCTCCCACCCAACTACCTGTTGGCAACATGGAAGACAACGCAATACATTTACAGGACAAAAGCAGGACACACAACCATAAAACGGCTTCCTGGTGACCCTTTAGCTCAGAGAGCAGGAGGCTCCCACCCAACCATCCGCAACAGGTTACCGACCAACCCCACTAAATGTCAGCCAAGCAATACAACACAAAATCTGTCACATACTAGGTCTTCCCTTTCGTTGTAACGGGCAATATCTCCTTTCAACGTTCGTACAATGATCATGGTCAAGATACCTACAAAATAAAACATATTAATTTATTTGATTGAAATGTTATGACCGTTTATAACAACTTGTGGATGTACACCCTAATAAACCTAACCACATGACACAAGGAGCTCACACATAATCAACAGTTTATGCTTTGTGCAAATTCATCTTAAAAATTTACTTTTGATTTATTATTCTGTTTTCATAAGAAGACATATCTGATCTGAATCAGAAGCTCCAATGTTTACAGTTTGTTTAAAACCATGGCTTTAATGAACTTAAAGTGTCCCAAGCTGAGAATACTGAATAATCTGAGAGATTCTAGTTGACGAACTTCGAGGAGTGATTGGTTGCGAAGGCTGTAGCAAAACCAACACCGGGGGTATACCGACATCTTGTCAAACTGACATGTTTTGGTCAGCTTTCTATCTTTCTGTGACAAACAAAACTTGTGTAAATCACCATCTTGTCTACACCGACAGAATCAAGTTTTACTGTTTAAATATTGCCCTTCTCTCTAATTTCTTTCCATACACATTATTTCTTACCTGCCAAAAAGAAGACAACGACAACAGAGTTGATGATAGAGAACCAATGTATCTGGACGTCTGTCATGGTGAGGTAGGTGTCCCAGCGAGAGGCCCACTGCATCGGGCTGCTCTGCCAAGACACTTTGTAGGTAAAGCGAATCTTCACCTGTCCTGTAACAGCAAAACAACAATACAGCGAACCTTACACATACAATTAGGAATGTCACGACCAATTAAAGAAACACTGCGATAGAAGTCTGCTGAACATGGGGACAACTGACTGAGCTAAAAATAGGCTCTACCCTGTTACATTGAATATAAACTCAAACTTTCAAAAGCAAAATCTAAATACCCTAAATCCTCAACAAATTCAACGTCAAAGGACACAAACTCTACGTAATTTATTGAATGTTTAAGTGTGAATTTGGAACTAAAACCTACATTTTCTGGTAATTTAAAGTCTGAACTTCATAAAAATTTCAAAATTGCAAGTCTACACTTCTTACCCTTAGCATAAAATGTAGTTTTATAAGTTGTAAAGGGGGTATAATTTGTTGAGCATTTATGGTAGTACGACAGATTTTCGCGAGCTTCCCACAAGTAGGTGGAAAATTATGAATGAGCTAGAAAGCTGGCTGGCCTCACCTGACTCTGGCAGCAGCTGTGGGACTGGTGCTGCTTTGCCTTCAATCACAGAGCACTTGTTCCCCTCTACTTTCATTTGATCGTTAGCAACACTGTCAAAAACAGACAAGATTCAAATTATTTGATATTACTGCTTTCGAGGTAAAGAAAACAAAACTATTAAGTTTGTTTGATTGGTGTTTAATGTCGTACTTAAAGGTATTTCATTATATGACGAAGGATTCTCCACTTCTTAATCTACTCTACTCAATACGGCGGAAAACTGGGAGGAAACCTCGTAAAAACCGCCCCCGCGATTGCTAAAGTCACCTCGTGTGACTCCCTCATATACCTCAGGTCCACTGGGAGACTCCAACCCGTGCGGTACATCGAAGGAGGATCTGCAGTCAGACGCGCTAACCACTGAGCCACGGCGCGGGCCCTTGAGACTATTAAGCACATTTTTGTTAATAAAGAAGATGTCTACTTGAAGCTGTAAGACAAAAACTGATTCATTTAACCTTAAAATATAAACTATCTTGTTTTCAGTCTGAATTGAGTCCCACCCATGGTCATCTTTGTTGATTTTCAGGCTATTTAAACTAGCTAGGGTTATATTCTATTGATATTTGGATGGTACATGCATAGGTTCTTTATCAGGTCTACCCAGGGCCGTTTGCAGGATTTTAGTTTGTGATCCAGTTACCAGGGATTTATCAAAACATGTTCGGCTACTGTATTCTACTGTCATACATGTCTACCCAGGGCCGTATTTACTTTGGGGGGCAGGTATTTTCTTTGGGGGCCTGTATGAGGGCATTTATCCACAAATTTCTAAGAATGCTCTCCCATGACAGCCTACATGTAGCTACATGTATATCAAAGCTCGAACCTTGTATTAGCTACATACCTATTAGGCTCCACTTCAAATCCAACCACTTTGTACAAATTCCTGAAAGATAATCAATAATTATTCTATAGTTATTGTGACATTTATTGGTCCCTTATTCAATGTTTTCAAAAAGCTTTCAAAATTTGTGAGTTCAGTAATTTTATAAGGTGTATAAGACTGCTTTTTAATATAATGGAGTACTTTTTGGACAGAGTTACCAAATTTCCTCCCATCCAGGTGAGACCAAAGCTTTTGTTACACCAAAAATACCTGGAAATGTTGGTTAATTCAAGCAGTACAAAAAAAAAAAACAGAATTTAAAATGAACACGCAGAAGAGAGTCAAACATCTTGTCAACATCCAAATTATAAATATCAAACATAAGAGTTCTTTTTATTAAGAACCACTGTTTCCATGTGATACCTTGTGATACTTTAGGGCTGTATGTAGATAAGAGTTTATATAAACTATAATATTCCCATATTTTACTCATTTTCACACACAGTCCATTTGATTGTTCTATCAAATTGTATTCATTTTCTTAGCATGTACCACAACATTGAAATTTCACAAAATTTATTAACTTTATAAGCTGTCTTAAATTATCTCGTTTAAGCAACATTTAGAAGCTAGGTACATAACAAAAACATGACGACTAAGATGGATTTTCCACTTCTGGGTATATTGAAAAGTTGAAAACCCATCTCAGTCGTCATGTTTTCGTCTTAAATTAGCCGGAAATTTTACCAAAAATGATAACTTAATACTAGCATGATAATAAAGCTCTACTAGTACTTACTTTTCCTTGTGGTACTTGAGGATCATATGAAGATGATTGTTTATATAAACCTGTGGGGGAAAACACAATGGAAAATGACAGTGAATTCATATCTTTCTATTTGATTCGTGTACAGTGTTATTCTCAATGGTATTTTAGTCATACCCTAAATCCTCAACAAGTTAGACCTCTAAGTGCACAAACTTTAAGTAATTTATTAAATGTTAATTGTGAATTGGAACTAAGATTTACATTTTCTGTTAATTTAAAATCTGAACTTCATAAAAATCTCAAAATTGCATGTCTACACTTTTTAGCCTTTGCATAAAATGTAGTTTTATAAGTTGTCAAGGGGGTCGAGCATTTAGGGTAGGTTGATTTTAAGTAGATGATGTTTGGTGGAAAACAATAAAGAACCCTCGTTTGTTTGTTTGATTGGTGTTTAACGTCGTACTCAAAGGTTTTTCATTTATATGACGACGGATTCTCAACTTCTTAATCTACTCTACTCAATACGGAGGAAACCTCGTAAAAACCGCCCCTGCGATTGCCGAAGTCACCTCGTTTGACTCCCTCATATACCTCAGGTTCACTGGGAGACTTGAACCTGTGCGGTACATCGAAGGAGGATCTGCAGCCAGACGTGCTAACCACTGAGCGGGCCCAAGAACCCTCGTAAAAACTACTGTGCACTATCAGAGTCACATCAAACTGCGCCGGTATAAATAAGGTCTTAAAGTGGACTGAACAGTACGATTCGATCCAAAATATTCAACTTTTGTTGATACGACGAGTTGATAATACAGCTCGCACCCTGTGAACTATGCTTCAGTCACACACTGAAACTTTGAAGCCCATCAGTCTAACGACATGAGGATTAAATTACAAAAAAGATTTTACTTTTTGTTACATTGAGAAACATGTACGAACACAGCCTTTATTGAACATTAGAATTTGTCTATGAATAATAAACAATATTATGTAAGTCCTTCAGTTAAAGTTTCAGTGTCAAAAAAGATGGCTGGTCAGCCCACAAGGTTTTCATTTTCAAGTAAAAAAAACTCAACTTTTAAATGCGCTTTTGGTGTATAGTTACTGTCACTAAGTATTTAAAAATGATTTAGTATTGCACACCTAAACTGTAAAGGCGACTACTATGAAACATAGAAAGCCTAAAGTCACATAAGCACCCAAATATTCTGTATATTGGGTTTTCACAGAATCACATGAATTATATATATTTTCACCAAAAAGTAAAAGTTAGAGGTGTTCCGTTAATTCTACCGCCAGGTTTGAAGGTAAAGATAGCTTAAAAGCCTGGTAAAAGTAAAAAAATCTGAAAATTCTGCCAGAATTTTTAATTGGAAATGTGTCAATCTGCTGTCATAGCTCAGACAAACTTTGATGTACCAACGTCTCTCCTAGTCAACCGTGTAAGCCACACCCCTTACAAGGTTCATAATGTTGGCTCGTTACAAACAAGGTCATTTACCGCGGCTGGATCAAAGTCATGGTGGGCAAATATGGCCAGCGCTCCTATCGTTAAATTCGAACAACTGCTAGATTTCTCCTGGTCTGTACAAGATCTGTACCTAATAAATAATTTTTATTTTCACGTGACTGTTTCAATTTTTGAACAAGCATCAAATCAAGGCAAACAGAGTTAGTTGAAAAATTCAAATTTTGCGTGCGTATGTGACTTTAAAGGAAACCACTTGACATTCCAAAAATCGTGATTTAAGTAATCACACACACATATTGTGTGTGCCAAATGTACAAGGAGCCAGAAACATCCACTTCATGGGATTTATTGTTTTATTGATTGGGGTTTTACGCCGTACTCTAGGTTATTTCCCTCATGTGATAGCCTGTCAATCCAAACAGTGGAGGAAATCAACACAACATGACACTGGTAACAGAGAAGACACCAATACATTTACAGGACAAAACACATGACACCACAACAAATCAGCTTCCTGATGCCTGAGAGCTCACAGAGGACCAGGGCACAGGAGGCTCCCACCCACCTAACGACCCACTATAATATTAAGAGTACAATTACCTTGTTGTCTTTAACAAAACCCATTTTGTAACCATGTTCATATTGAAACTCCCCAGAATCCATCAAAACAAATTTTGTCGCTGCAGGTAAATTGTCTACAAGTCTGCGAGAAATAAAGAGCAAAATGGCTAAGAAGAGAAAAACTTCGAGAAGGATTTATCTTATTTTATATTTTTGTGGCGATAATTATGGAAAATATAAACGCTCCTCATAGGTAAATGTTTACAAATGTCCCATATTTTAATTTTTAATTTTAACTACTTTTGGCCACTTTAAGACAAGATATTTTGTTAATAATTTCAGGAAAACTTACTTCCGTGAAAACAATTTCTTAATAAAAACATGTTTGCCTATCATGCCACTGTCTTTTATAATTAAACTGATCAGAAATATCCAGAAAAAATTGTATTTTATATTCTCTATGTAGAGGATATCTTCTCAATACTTACAAATGCACATAGTAGTTGTGTCTAATTCTCTCTGCAAACTCTTTGCTTTCGACTGTTTTCTCACATATAACCGAACACTCAACAGAATTGTCCATTTTAACCTGAAACATAAAACACATACAAAGTGGACTTCATTGAGGTTTTGTGAAGAGGTTTGGGGGAACATGTGACACACTGTGCCACTGGGCTAAGGTGATCTGGGACCTGTTTGGGGGAACATGTGACAATGGGCTAAGGTGGTCTGGGACCTGTTGGGGGAACATGTGACAATGGGCTAAGGTGGTATGGGACCTGTTGGGGTGGAACATGTGACACACTGTGCTACTGGGCTAAGGTGGTCTGGGACCTGTTGGGGGGGAACATGTGACACACTGTGCTACTGGGCTAACATGGTCTGGGACCTGTTTGGGGGTACATGTGACACACTGTGCCACTAGGCTAATGTGGTCTGGGACCTGTTGGGGGGAACATGTGACACACTGTGCCACTGGGCTAATGTGGTCTGGGACCTGTTTGGGGGATTGATTGATTGGTGTGTCACACTGTGCCACTGGGCTAAGGTAGTCTGGGATCTGTTTGGGGGAACATTCAAAAGTTGATCATTAGTTTGTTTGTTTGATTTAAATTTTACACCGTACTCAAGGTTATTTCACTAATATGACTGCATGCCAGCCCAATCGGTGAAGGAAACCACCTTAAATGATTCAGGCAACATGCAAGACAGGACAAAACAGAACACCATAAACAAAAGGCATCCTGTGCCCCTTTATAGCTCCAACAGCAACAAGGCAGGAGGCCACCCGTCAAAAGTTCACCGTAAAATAAGTTGAAAAAATGAAAACAGGTTTAAATTTACTTCCTGCAGCATTTAAATAAAATAATCATTCATTTTTTAAGAACAGGCCTAAAATCCTTCTTAAATAAAATCTTGTTTAGGGGACCGTTTCATAAAGCATTCGCAAGTTTACGCACAAGTGGTTACTATGACGCCCAGTCTTGAAGACAGTGTGTGGTCACGAGAATGTCGCGTTCTAAATGTCACAAAGTCTTTATGAAACAGTACCCAGGGCGAGGAAAAGAAACAGTGATCAGACGGAAAAGGACACCACACAAAAGTTAAACATGGTGAAAAAATACTCTCCCCCTCAACCTTGCCATATTTGATATATTTATATTTTTACATAAATTTCAAATCTGTCTGTTACCCTTACCTCATATGGAGTATTAACAATACGGTCTCCTCTTAGCACTTCACCTATAAAATAAACACAACAGCCCTCAGTCTTAAAACAATACTTAAAACAAGAAAAAACATTTTTTTGAGGTTTAACAGTATATTAAATATATGGTGGTGTGCCAGCTCTATGGCCGTATGGGTGGGGAAAGAAGACTGGCAACAATCAATACAACAGAGGACATTAATAAGGCTAATCAGGGTGGCTCAATAAATCAGCTTTCTGGTTCTATGAAGCCCAGGGCACTCAGGGCAAAGAAAGCTCCAAGCCAACCAACTGCGAAGAAACAAAGAATAGGTTTGGCAAATGAAGTCTGTTTGATAAAAATGATACGCCCCTGAAAATAATTAAATGGTACGTTGTACTTAAAAGGTTCACTGGAGAAAATGTAGAAAAGATGAATTTGATCTGAAAATTTATCCTGGAATTAGCACCCAGGGTCATAAACACCAAGAAAAAAAACCCAGCAATACGGATCATAACGGCATTGGCTGTAAAAACATTTTAAAAATTGGGGCGCAAAAAATGCCAAGGAGGGTAGTTAACAATTTGACATAAGATACATTTTGACAATTCAGATTCATTTTTAGGTGATCTACTGCTGTTAATGAATTGATTGGTTTTCCTCCTTCCTTGTTCTTAACTTAATACATCAATCCATCCCTCATTTGACGAGCAGTTCTGTTGTCTCATTTTTCTAACTCTCTTCTTTTCTCAAAAACATGATCTTAAAAATTGTTGTCTTTAAATGATTTGTTTCTTTGATTGGGGTTTTTACGCCATACTCAAGGTTATATCACTTATATGATGGCGTGCCAGCCTAATCTGTGAAGGAAACCACAGTAAAAAACGCTGGCAACATGCAAGACGAGACAAAACCTTACATAACAAAACAGGACCCCACCACAAATTGGCATCCTGTGGCCCTTAGGTCAGAGAGCACCAGGACACAAGAGTCTTCCACCCAACCACCCGCCTGTAAAGGGTCTTACATGCATAATATAAAGAAAATTGTGAGTCGAATTACCTAAGTTTTCTGTCTTGTAGATAATCTTGCCACCCTTTGGTTCACAGAATGGTAGGGAGTAGTACTCAAACGGTAGCTGAGTCTTTATACTTGTCATTTTCACAGCCTACAAGTAAGATCAATAATGGTGGGTGGATGGTTCAATGATTTAACAGAAAAACAGCATTCATTTAAGCATCATGTAGTAAATAAAAGTTAGACTAATCCAAAAACTATGCTTTAAACACTTGTACTGCTCTTATAAATAAGTCTGTGCTAAAATCCAGGAAACCATGGGAGCATGAAGAGCAATGACAGTCAACCCATACACTCACATACCCTAAATCCTCAACAAATTCGAAATTATTGAATGTTTAAGTGTGAATTTGGAGCTTAAACATACATTTTCTGGTTATTCAAAGTCTGAACTTCCTAAAAATTTCAAAATTGCATGTCTACACTTCTTAACCTTGGATAAAATGTAGTTTTATGAGTTGTAAAGGGGGTCGAATTTGTCGAGCATTTAGGGTAGTTACAATATCACAAGAAAACTATAGATAAAATATATTTTCACCATTCAGAGAAAATTCTAGGCTTATGATTGGTCCATGCAAGGGATGTACAGCACCGTGTTTACCATACACATGGGAAATATTTTGCACAGACGAGGTATATTTTTCATATACCCCAGAGTCAGGGTGTTGCGTGCGTTTACCTCACAACACTAAATAAAAAATTTTCGTCTGCATTCACACATTCAATCAATCAAACATGGCGGCCACGATTAAACGTCGGTTCGCCGACCATAAAGGGGCCGAGGTTATAAAAGTCATTGAGTCTACTCAAGGACTGATTCCGTGCACAACTGAGTCGACTCTGAAACCATGCTCTAAATTGAAGGTTATAAAAAAAAGTTAAGTACGCCTTCCATGCTCAACGGAGAACGAAAACGTTCTATGGTACGTAGGTACTATGCTCAAGACCGTACTCAACAAGAAAATGTAGTTGAATGCGGCTTTTGTTGGGTTTAAATGCATTTTTACATGCCCTTTTCGATTTGATTTTGAAAATAAGGCCTTTATTTTGAGCCAAACTTGTTTTCCGCGACATGCAAAGACGCTTCCGAAGCAGCCGACAAAAAAGGTAACGTCTTTCTACCTCCTACACTGAAGAGCTCCACAAACGCGTGCTCAAGCGGCTAAAATCTGCCTTGATATTGTACTCAGCTGAGTGTGTGCTCCACGCGTTTTATAACCACAAATTTTTTTCACCCAACTAAGGGAGTATACGATCTCAAGAGTTTGAGCACAGACTCTTATAGCTTCTAAGCTATAAACTTTTATAACCTCTGCCCCAGCTGATGACGCAACACACGCTGTAGGCATATATGTGTCTGGCGGTTTTTCCTTTCTCGGGAAAATACGATTCTTCTCGAGGAAATATCCACCCATATACCCAACCAGCCAGAGGGTGTAACTTATGATAAGGATATAAAGGTACAGTATATTGCTCTCATGTAAAAATAAATAAGTATGATTGTACTTCCGACCAGGGAACAGAATACACACAAGATGTTGGTACTAACGATGTGCTATGTCAACGCCGTCATCTTGAAATCAACACGTACCAAAAATCAGACAGTCAAAAGTTTACGCAATTCCATATAACAATCATTCCAAGTTTCATTCCGCTCAAAAAATTTTTTTTTTAACAGTTAATACACTCTTAAATAAATTTTACATGTGCTTAATTACAGATGACAAAGCAGATCGCCGAG
>JAVFBZ010163487.1:0-15177 GCA_032466195.1 Katharina tunicata
ATTATTATACTTCCAACAAATACTGCATGATTAAATATTCCTGTATGATACTAATATCAAAATAACAAACGACTACAGTTTTCAGGACATGTATCAGAGTATGAACCATAATGCAAAAGCGCACTATAATTTGATAACTCGGAACCTTCGGTCCCTTGTCATCAAATAGGAACAACCCCAATTTGACCGACCCTTTATCAAACAATAAAGGTCAGAAATTATTTCTTAAATACAGGTCACACAATAAGCCTCTGTTGCGTGACAGTTACCAGCAATGTTACATGTACGATATTGTGACGTCGTATTCTTAGCCTGTCAGTCAGGTTAAACACATATGAATAAAAGTAGCCCAACTGGGGCATTGCATCTTTGTGAATTGGCCTTTACTATTCGTACTGACATCCTGCATAACATTTAGTCCGTTTTGATCATCTGTCTTCAGTACAACATCTCTGTTGTTGTGAAAGGAGTGTTGTATGAACAGTGAATCCAGTAAGTGTATGTATCTTGTAGAACAACACACACTGTATCATTTGAACTTCTTGCTTCTTGTAATCTTCTTGCTTTATTAAGGGTTCACTTTCACCTGTCCTTTTTGCTGTCTAGATTGATCTGAGTTTAATTTATGGAGTCTAGAAATGTTTAGATTTTGATCTGAATACGTCAACAAATACACTGAAATGTTCACTTTACTTAAGCTTTGCTTTTAAACTTTACTTCAATGTCGTGTCAATCCAATGCATATCTTTATGTGATATTCGTCACACAACGTTTCGGGGAATGGGCTGGCTTCGCTTTAACAAGTATATATAACATGATATTTAACATGTATAACCTTCAAATTAAGGATTTAAAATGACGAATTAATGACAATTAAGCAATAGAAATTGTTTGCTTCCTATGAAGTACATTGCAATTATCCTTCGTGTATGTAGACACCAATAATAATTTCAAAACTGTAGGTTGTTTTTGTTTATTACATTTCGTGTTTGTTTTGATTATCCAGATAGTGGTCAAAAGGAAATGAGTTGTAAGTATCTGCTGTGTTTTTCTCCAGTACAAATAATTGGACAACAATAGAAAATTGTGTTTGTTTTGTGCACAATAGCTGCATGCATAATTTTCTTCTTCAACTGGAACCTGCTTTTTAAATGTACATGTATATGCCTAAAGTGACCACTCGTCATATACTCTTGCCAATGCATTTGTCAAACGAATGCACTGATGAATAATTGTACAAATTAACTGCATGATATGTTAATGATATATTTTTTATGCACACGCATTTTTTTGTTTTTGTTTTTTTGTTAAGGCTATTTTTACACAGTAACATGATATAATCAAGCTAATACGACCCAGATAGAAAATTTGCTTGTTTGTTTAAATAATACCCTGTCAAATCTCCCCAATGTAAAATGTCCCATTTTCTCTTGTCTTGTTGACACACTTTTCCGTGACTTTTCTGGTTTTGTTGAACCTTCTTCTTTTGAAATCATACATTGGATTTTGATTTGATTAATGCAATATTTTCTTACTTCAGGTGGTACTCTGGGCCATCCTACCAAAAGCCTGATAATTCAATTTAATAAACGTACTCCTTTTCCTATTCAAAAACATCGTCACCAGTGATCGAAATGCGTTTTTAGCTTGAGGGTGCATTGGAGGAACACCCATAGTCAATTCTAATACCCACTAAAAGGTCCTCTCCTAGAAGCACTGGCTCTGGATTTCCTGTCACTTGTACTTCAAGCGTTTTAAACTCTATTTGTTGCACAATATGGATTGACAATAGCCTCAGTATCATAATTTATTTAACATGGGTATATGGGTTTCTGTTGACGGATTTGTTGTTGAGAAACGTTTCTTCCCCGATACCACCACCATTTACAATGTTACTCCACTAGATATACGGAAGATTAAATTTAGTTATTTATTCTTCGACGAACGATGCGAACCGACTGAACCAATCCGGGGCCAAGTTGAAGTCCATTTTTCAATATTACTTGCACACAAGTTTTTGGTCCCAATTTCCCGATTCAAGGTATGCTTCGAGTTGGTGCAGATATCTGTTTTATGAGGTTTCTTCTTACTTTCTGTCTAGCACCGACAATGTCGAATCGCCCTTTAAAGGAAATGACTTTGAGTATAGTGTTCAACACCAAATAAATAAATAAAAATAGATGCAAATGCCATTAAACCAATTAAATGAGTTTTTAGGTTGATAAAGCCTTCAGGTGGCTGCCGAGTTCGCGGGCTGGCTTTTACAAGATGTATTCCGGCTTTTCCACCATGCAATGGCCACACAAAGTTGTTGAATAAATAAGTGATATACTCTTGAGTACATGGTTAAACACCAATGAAATAAATAGACTGATAAATGTATCTAGTCTGTGGTCATTATCGTTTATTGCTGGTGACCTGAGTGGATGCACTTCTATTCCAGACCCGTCGTTTTAGGGAATTAATGCCATTGTTTTCTTGACTATTTTCTAAACATATTTTATTTCATAAATATGAGTACACATTAAGCCAGATGGCTTATATTGCATACATTCACATTATACACCTGTAATTGATATAAACATAGTGAATTTACATTGTGAAAGCAAGAACAGTGTTTTCAACGTTAAAATATTGCGTGTACTGAATATCATACTGATTAATTTTTTTTAAAGATAGGAGAAGAAGAAAAATAACAAAAAATTTCCAAAATTAAACAAGAACCAGAATGTTGTCTCTGTCCCACAATCCGTGATGGTCACCCCGGTACAGTCTGTCGAGATCTGCGTGAGCCAATAAGCTATGCGAACCTTCCAGTGGAAGCAATAAATCTACATACAGCCAATGTAATACCTTCATTGATAGTGCTTGGCGTTTCTGGATTTCCGTAAAATAAAACAGTAGTATTTAGAATACCAGAATATTCAATTAGATTGATTTCGTTTATAAGGTTTTGACGATGTAAATTGTAAAACGGACAATTAAAGAAATAATGATCAGCCGTTTCAAGGGATGATCCACAATTACATCTCGACGAGTCAGAAATAAAGCTGTTAAATAGATCATCACTCAGTGAACTGCAGCCATAGAATAATGTTGATTTGACGGTCACCCAAATAATACCAGCTTGGTGGTTTGTGGAAATTTAATGAAAGTTGTAATTTAGTTTTAAAGGCTAGCCTATTTAGTGTATTCTTAAGAATTTCGTTTCGTTTCTGGCTTTTGTCTCGTAATATGACGTTTTTAATAAAAGTAATAGTTTTAATAGTAGTAATACACTATGGTGATTTTATATTGATTTCATAGCACACAATACTGATTATAACAATTATCTTGATATATTGCTATGCACTATTACGCAATACAATTATGTTTTACTAAGAAAATGTAGTGTAATAATAACTAGTGTCCTAATTTAGATGTAAGCTGTGAAGAATGCTAACTAATGCGCTTTCACGGAGGGCATAAATTAAAAAAAAATGTTACGTATTTTGAGCTTTCATGTGAATGAAAATGAAGGATTTTTGTTTCGAATGTTAATTGATAAACTCGATGTGGAGAAAATGCACATTTCACATTAGATTCCTGGAATGCCCTAATTCACATAAACCCATGGGCGTGGAAAAATAGTTCCAAATAGTTATTAAATCGTCGAATGATGTGTTTTAACCATGCCGCTGACTGTTATTTTACTGGCCACTTGTTCTCGATCAAAACATAGCTGACGGACGACCAACTCACCATTATACCATCACATGTCTCCTAGCCTCCTTGAGTATTTGCGGATATTATTTTCACTGAGTTGACGTCTTCCGATAATTGTCCGGGAGTATCAATAGGAGGAGCCCTCTGACTAAAGAGCAGAATGTTTGAAGCTTATATTCATTCTGTCATTTTTAGCACTGGCGGGACTTAACATTCCCCACAGCAAAACATTTAAGTGACTGCACATTTTTTGGTTGTGTATCTGTTACTTTGTAATGTGGGAGTACACCACCGTCATATAAGTGAAACATCAATCGCTCAATACATTGGGAAGACACTAAATGTTGTGTCGCTCTTCTGACGCCTGCTTTCTTGAAGTAACCAAACGTACAGTTTCATTTCACCTTGAATGTGACTGTGTTTATTGCTATTCAGGTTTTTCTCGAAATCTCCTTATCTCGTGGCCCTAAATAAACTGGGATAGGGTCGTACCAATGGCGCCCGGATCACTTGTCTGTGGTAAAGATTATTCCCATCGAGGAGAGTTAAATCATCCAGGCGAAACCGAACACATGATAGAGTGTATAGTAGCGCCATAACCCAAGCAATTAGTCATGAAGTTCTTAATACAAGACTAGTATGTGTTGCATGTATTTGCCATTTAAGGCTTGTATATTATCTACGTTTATGTAATACATATATATTCCTGAAATTATTTTGTATACTATGCTTGCTTGACAAATGCTATGTTAATAAAAAATTGTCAAAAGAATAAATACATTCTTTTTTTCGGACAAATGTATGACTGACTAAAAGTAAATCCTTTCTCACCAAAGACAGTCTAAGAAAACTTGCACTATATTGAGTTAACGGTGTACAACATCCAGAAGCTATTCAACTGTTAGACGACGATATTAGTGGTAGTAATAAATACTCAATGTTTATGTTATGTTTTTATTAACCTATTTTGAAAACTTGCCGTCAAAACTGGTTAGCGAAATCGTTTCTTAGCATCTTTGGCAACAACAAAAATTATCAACCTTTACATTGAACTCAAATCAACCAGTTTATCTCTATAGTGGCGTATACTCACGCACGCCCGTTGTCTTAATATTTGTTTGCATTTGTTTGGTGACATGTCTGGCATAGTACCCAAGGGCATTTCACTTCTATGACCATTATATTCGAAGCCGTTTTGGGTTTTTTTTTATAGGAATTGTGACCATACAGATCCGACACACTGGCACGTGATCGAGTCTGCTTGTCCCACTGAGGTGCATGAAGGTAGTTTCGGATGTTCTTTGGGAGGGGTTCGGGTTCCACTAAAGCACCCGTACTGCCAATAAAATACATATATGTGACATATAGAGCAACAATCCGATGAATAAATAAATAAAAATTTCGTGGCCTTATGCGGGAAAAATGGTTCGCCTAATCGGCGCCAAAGAAAGTTGATCTTCTGTCTCGTCACTGGAGCTAGTTGCGATCTGAATAAGAGTCGACTGTAATGGAAAGTAAATGTGTTATGGAAATAACAGAATGTCAGACAAAGTTTACCGGTACGCTGTAGCCGTCACCCGATAAGTTTATTATTAGTATTGAACAATCCATTGAAAGACGTTGGAAATAAATTGGAGAAATCAAAGAAAGGCCACGACAGAAAAAAAAAAACTTTGCGCAAAAGTTTAAACAAGTACTGCTAACTCCCTATACCACATATCCCAGAACATCAGCGCAGGTAATAAAAAGGGACAAAAGCATAACGTTGAAATAAAAAAAAGGTATGCGTCTGGTAGAAACAGGCGACAAACTCGCTGTTCCGATTCCACGACTCAATCAACCCACGTGATCCCCAATAGTGCCAAAGTTCACATACCAAAAATTTAAATACAAATGTATTTATTTATTGGATTGGTGTTCAACGTCTTACTCAAGAGTATTTCACTTATATGACAACTTTGCGTTGCCGGTGTAAGGTGGAATGCCAGGAAGAAACCACCACGCGAACCCCACAACCACCGTAAAACTTCTTATATGTAGGTAAGATCCAGAGGGAATCGAATGTACATGTATTCCGGGGACGCTGAAGGGTACTACGTAGTCCAATAAGTTGCTCTTGGTGGAAACTGTTTTGAGCAAGCACTACGTTGAGTACAAATTTAACTCAAACAGCTGTGAGAGCACGACATGTCTGTGATGAATAAACCGAAAGACTGTTGCATTTTATATATGTGTTACATAATCGCCATGTAGGATTACAGTAGAAAGGCCACTGGCAATACCACTAGCAAGACCACCACACACCCGACGCTCGATCAAGTGTTACGTCCGTTGGACCCCACGGTTCAGCCGCGTACAATGGCGTGGAGGCCGTATGGAAGGCGGCGCGTGGCCAAGGAGTGTCAAAAACTCGAGTCCAGCAGTATTTAAAGGGACAGCCGGCCTACACGTTACACCGACCCGTCCGTCGTCACTTTCAGCGAAATCGTGTTATCGTAGGTGGGATCGACAGTCAATGGCAGGCTGATTTGGTGGACATGCCAAGCTTGACCAAACACAACGACGGGTACCGTTACCTATACACCTTCGTCGACATCTTCTCCAAATACGTCTGGGTCGTCCCTCTTCGTACCAAAACGGGTGCACACCTGATACAAGCCTTTCAGACCGTCTTTGCCACGGGACACCGACCGCTGTACTTACAGACAGACGAAGAGACGGAATTTCTCAACGCGGGCTTTCAACAGTTTTTACGCAAACACGATGTGTTTTACTTTCACACCTGGGACGAAACCAAAGCCTTGGTGGTAGAAGGGTTTAATCGCACGTTCAAGGGGCGCATGTACAAGTATTTAACAGCGGCCAACACGCGACGTAACATCAACGTCGTGTCAGACTTGGTGCTGGGGTACAACAAGGCGTACCATTGCAGTATTCAAAGGGCCCCTGTAGAGGTCACCCACCACCAGCAAGCGGCAGCACGTCGCTCTTTATACGGGTCTGAAGCGACCACCACCTCCAAACCCGCCCAGTTCTAAGTGGATGATCTTGTTCGCATCAGTTAAGTCAATGGTCGATTTAAAAAACCCTACATACCCAATTTGAGTACGAAACATTTTCGAGTCAAACAACACCACGATCGACGTCCGGTCGTGTACACGTTTGAAGATTTAAACGGGGAGGTGTTAGCGGGTACGTTTTACGAGACCGAGTTACAACGCGACACGACAAACCCCGACGATAATTATCAGGTGGAAGAGATTCTAAAAACGAAATCTGGCGGTGCAGGACGTACCATTTGCTCGCGACCGCGGGTTAGTCGTAGACGACACCCTCCTGTCATCAACAGGGTATAGATCGTATGGTGCAGATCTTGTGGTCCCCCGACACGACAAAACGCTTTTGTGTGGGGTTAACCGTCTTACGCACACTAGGACTAGATGGCTAGGCTACGAAAGAAACAGAGATTGTCTTGGTACGGACCATAAGAGCCGCACACTAAGGCATTCAGCCCCTTGTTGGTGTGGAGGAAATTAGAGACTGTAGTGTTGGTGGCTCCTCTCATGAGGTCGGTGTGTTTGTTGACATAAAATACGACGTTGTTGATTTGGTCGACGTACCACTTTGTGTCTGGGCTTTGAAGTTAACCCCATGTCATCGGGTCGTGGTCGGTGTATATCGGGGTGCTCTTGTAACTGGGCGTTCAGTGTGGCTGTGTTTTGAATTTAATGGGGCATGGGTAGAACTCTGGCGTTGTTGATACTCGTGTAGAAATACCAGACTTGATTGGTTTCTAGATGGCGGAGGATAAGTCCGTTGGGAAAATTTTATTTAAAGGCTGCTGTTTGGTCGTTGTAGATCGCCCGCATAAAACGATCTAAGTCCGTGACAGCCTGTACACGAAAATAATTCTGGTCCTGCACACGACACCGTCGGTGAAATTGTTCCCTGATCGAACCCCAGTGCTCGTGGTACAGTTGAGCCGTGTCAGGGCTGCTCGGGATTCTAAAATGTATTTTTTCCGTGGTTTTAAAACCACCACAAGATAGAGCCGTGTACACGTACGTGTGTCTATTTTATTTTCTGCTGTTTACAGTCACCTCAAGAGTCTCGCTGAGTCTCTCACTCATTCTCTCACTCACCCTCTCGGTCACATTCGATCCCCCTCTCGACCATCTTCGGTCACCTGCGCAGCATTGCACACATCCTATCTTATGCACTGCGGAGCCGGGTTACTGCTCACGGGCGTGAGCAGCCGCCTGTCTTTTAACCTGTGCTCGGCTGCCCTTTTCTGCCCTTAAGCCCACGAATAATACAACAAAATATCCTTCCTATACTACTATTGCAAATTAAACTGGCTATTCAATTGCTGAAATACGTGTTGGCGGTTTTTCAAACAGTTATCAGAATAGAATAACATAACATATTATGGATAAGCTACTTCTGGTATATTTTTCGGGGCAACGTTTATTTTTTAAGATTAATTGCTTGAAAACGTTCTCAGCATCTAAGCCGAAAAAGTGCGCCGAAAAATATACCAGAAATTCTTTATCTATAATACTTTATGCCATTCTAAGTGTCTCGTCTTCTATATGCCTGTTAAATAAGAATTTTGTTATCACAGGTAATTCAGGGCGTTGCTTTTTAACAAGACGAGGGCCACCCGATTTGTAAAATGGAACAACATGAGCAAAGTTGGAAAATGGAATATACAATTTATCAGCACAAGTCTTCAGAAAGATACCAGATATATTATCATTCCATCAGGATTTGTAAATATTCAAAGAATGTAAAGCAGTGTGAATTTCTGATGAATGTATAACAACGGTCCGTATAACTGTTGCTACTTTCATCCCTAAGTTAAAAATAGTCCTGTTATCGTGAGTACATTGCCTCACTAACCTTTCTATATTGAGTCAAAAGGGAATCCTTTGTTAATACTAACATTGATTAGTTTAGATCTTATACGAACTATTTTGCGGTATAGCTGTATTGTCTTCGTCCATCTTTCAGACAATTCACTCAATTTGGCACTGCTTTGTGTAGGAGCCGTAGTGGGTTTTTTGTGTGCGCTATTCAGCTACTAAGAGATGGGTTTATACAAGCTTTTAATTAACTATATAATGTACGTACCTTCAATACTATTTATCTCTGGTACAGCTGTATAGTTATATACGACTTCTGAGCTTAATCCGCTTTATATTGCAAATAGTAACTTAATATAGGAAGGATCTTGCATTCTTTTCATTCGTTTCAGTCTACCGATAACTTGTACCAATAATTCTTTACAGAATCCATGGTCGGCCATCGGTACCGTAATAAACGGTTTCGACTGGTTCCTATAACTTAAGCAGATGAGCCTGAGGTTGAGCAGGGGCCTTCTGGGCCAAGGGCTAAGGTCCTGTAAATAGACTGTGTTCTTTGTTGACAGTTCCGTCAAAGATGGTTTCTTTCGCCCGTATGACCCGCGCGCTTTTCATATAAGTGGGGTAACCTTACAACCCCAATCAATCAAACACACTTTTGTAGGATACAAGCTACATATATAAGATCGAGGCGTGTTCGTGGCATAATATGAGACTTGTCCCGATTTGTCGATCAAATGTTATGATTTATTGTACTCCGTATGCGCCTCGGATGTATTTAATCTATAGTTCTGGTCGGTTGAGGTAAAATGATTCCTAATGGGCTGCACCTTAGTTACCAGTTGGAAACTGGTTGGTGAACAACCTACTCGCCTGTTCTTAATCGAGTCATTTGCCTTATACAGTGTTTATAACAGTTCACGCCATATTGGACAAAGCAGCGAGCAGGTAACATATGTGTCAGAATATATGTGCAATTCTGGACTGGAAAGATAAACCGTATCCATCTTTTATCAAGGTAGTCCAACAAAGCCTATCTGAAACCCAAGATATATAAACTATTAAATCAGTACTTTTTTTTACATAATTGATTATAATTTATCTGCTTTTCTCAATTATTGTTTATGTCCGCATGATTTAATGAGATAACATATAAAAATTGTCTGCATTATCTGCACAGTTTTATCATAAACTTGAAAACTACATATTCAAATTGTTCATTATAACGTTTATCTTGTTGGAAAATAGTAAAAGCAAAATAAATCGTTCACTGACAGTACACTAACAGTGTCAACACACCAGCTGCTACAGAACCATCTGCCTCTCTTAGTTTTCAACGTGATATTTACGTCTGTAAAAAAAAGGGTAATATTAAGGGTATTTTGTGCGCATGGTCTGTATCTTATTGACGGGGTTTTGTTGTTGTTGGTAGTTTTCTTTTTGTTTGAGTAATTTTACTGCACATTTGCTTGTTTTAATTAGGCTTCGTTTAAACTATTTATGCCTATGGTCTGTGTTTGATTGGCGGGGTTTTGGTTGTTTTTCTTTGACCTTAACATAGCGCCGAATTTCACCTAATATAAAATACCACATCGATTGATTGGGGTGTAACTCTTATGTCACACAGATATCGGTGTATTAGCCCTATAAGTGACGTATACAACCGCCAATGACACTGGCAACAGAAACACAGCATAGAACATTCACAAAACCAGACGTCAAAAGAAATCTGCTTCCTGGGGCTAGTTCAATCATTGTGCCCGCCAACCATCAGCATTTACCAGACGAGTCTGACAGACAGTGTTTCAGTCTAGTGTGACAAACTTTTCATTACCCATTTGAACAAGATTTCATAAATACAGAGATTTCTTAGTGTGGGAAACTTTTCATTAAACATTTGAACAAGATTTCATAAATACCGAGATTTCTTAGTGTGAGAAATTCTTCATTAAACATTTGAACAAGATTTCACAAATACCGAGATTTTTTAGTGTGAGAAAGTTTTCATTAAACATTTGAACAAGATTTCATAAATGCCAAGATTTCTTAGTTTAATAAATTCTTCATTAAACATTTGAACGAGATTTCACAAATACCGACATTTCTTATTGTGAGAAACTCTTCATTAAACATTTGAACGAGATTCCATGAATACCTAGATTTCTTAGTGTGAGAAACTTTTCATTAAACATTTGAACAAGATTTCATAAATACCTATATTTCTTAGTTTGATAAATTCTTCATTAAACATTTGAACGACATTTCATAAATGCCGAGATTTCTTAGTGTGAGAAATTCTTCATTAAACATTTGAACGATATTTCACAAATACCTAGATTTCTTAGTGTGAGAAACTCTTTATTAAACATTTGAACAAGATTTCATAAATACCGAGATTTATTAGTGTGAGAAACTCTTTATTAAACATTTGAACAAAATTTCATAAATGCTGAGATTTCTTAGCGTGAGAAATTCTTCATTAAATATTTGAACGATATTTCATAAATACCTAGATTTCTTAGTGTGAGAAACTCTTCATTAAACATTTGAACAAGATTTCATAAATACCGAGATTTTTTAGTGTAAGAAAGTTTTCGTTAAACATTTGAACAAGATTTCATAAATGCCGAGATTTCTTAGTTAAATAAATTCTTCATTAAACATTTGAACGAAATTTCACAAATACCGACATTTCTTAGTGTGAGAAACTCTTCATTAAACATTTGAACAAGATTCCATGAATACCTAGATTTCTTAGTGTGAGAAACTTTCCATTAAACATTTGAGCAAGATTTCATAAATACCGAGATTTCTTAGTTTGATAAATTCTTCATTAAACATTTGAACAAGATTTCATAAATGCCGAGATTTCTTAGTGTGAGAAACTCTTTATTAAACATTTGAACAAGATTTCATAAATGCCGAGATTTCTTAGAGTGAGAAATTCTTCATTAAATGTTTGAACGATATTTCATAAATACCGAGATTTCTTAGTGTGAGAAACTCTTCATTAAACATTTGAACAAGATTTCATAAATACCGAGATTTTTTAGTGTAAGAAAGTTTTCATTAAACATTTGAACAAGATTTCATAAACGCCGAGATTTTTTAGTGTAAGAAAGTTTTCATTAAACATTTGAACAAGATTTCATAAACGCCGAGATTTCTTAGTTTAATAAATTCTTCATTAAATATTTGAACGAGATTTCACAAATACCGACATTTCTTAGTGTGAGAAACTCTTCATTAAACATTTGAACGAGATTCCATGAATTCCTAGATTTCTTAGTGTGAGAAACTTTTCATTAAACATTTGAACGAGATTTCAAGAATGCCGAGATTTCTTAATGTGAGAAATTCTTCATTAAACATTTGGACGAGATTTCACAAATACCGAGATTTCTTAGTGTGAGAAACTCTTTATTAAACATTTGAACAAGATTTCATAAATACCGAGATTTCTTAGTGTGGGAAACTCTTTATTAAACATTTGAACAAGATTTCATAAATGCCGAGATTTCTTAGTGTGAGAAACTCTTCATTAAATATTTGAACAATTTGTCATAAATACCGACATTTCTTAGTTGGAGAAACTCTTCATTAAACATTTGAACGAGATTCTATGAATACCTAGATTTCTTACTGTGAAAAACTCTTCATTAAATATTTGAACAAGATTTCACAAATACCGACATTTCTTAGTGTGAGAAACTCTTCATTAAACATTTGAACAAGATTTCATAAGTACCGAGATTGTTTAGTGTGAGAAATTCTTCATTAAACATTTGAACGAGATTTCATAAATACCGAGATTTCTTAATGTGAGAAACTTTTCATTAAACATTTAAACAAGATTTCACAAATACCGAGATTTCTTAGTGTGAGAAACTTTTCATTAAACATTTGAACAAGATTTCATAAATGCCAAGATTTCTTAGTGTGAGAAACTTCATTAAACATTTAAACAAGATTTCATAAATACCAAGATTTCTTAGTGTGAGAAATTCTTCATTAAACATTTGAACGAGATTTCATAAATACCGAGATTTCTTAGTGTGAGAAATTCTTCATTAAACACTTGAAAGAGATTTCATAAATACCGAGATTTCTTACTGTAAGAAATTCTTCATTAAACCTTTGAACGAGATTTCACAAATACCGAGATTTCTTAGTGTGATCAACTCTTTATTAAACATTTGAACAAGATTTCATAAATGCTGAGATTTCTTAGTGTGAGAAACTCTTCATTAAACATTTGAATGATATTTCATAAATACCAAGATTTTTTAATGTGAGAAACTCTTCATTAAACATTTGAACAACATTTCACAAATGCTGAGATTTCTTAGTGTGAGAAACTCTTCATTAAACATTTGAACAAGATTTCATAAATGCCGAGATTTTTTAGTGTGAGAAACTCTTCATTAAACAATTGAAAAAGATTTCATAAATAACAATCTAACAATGACGTCACACAAAATAACGTAATGAATATAACAAAGACATGACGACTGAGATGGATTTTCAACTTCTGGATATATTGGTAAGCGACGTTTCGATCTAGATGCCAAGATCGTTTTCAAGCAATAGTTACAAATCTCAACAAAATATACTTTAAATGGTAAAAGAACAGTCTATAACTTGTTTAGAAACTGACGTTATGGCTACGTTAGAATGACACGATGTAATATTAGAATGACACGATGAAACAGTAGAATGACGTTGTGACGTTGTAAATATACATAAACAAATTACCGAGATTTAAAGGCTCTTAGTGTTCGTATAAAGTGTTGCAGGATCGCTTTAACTTTACCAGAATTATATAAAAAGGGAGACAATAAGTTTACAACATTTCTCTAATTTTTCTACAAGTATATACATGAAACCCATAAGTCCAGACAAGTAGCGATTCTTAGCCGGATGCATTTTATTTTAAATTGTCTTTGGCGCAATAAATTTCAACAAATTACATGCAAAAACCCCCTGACGGCTTTACAGATAACTGCAAACTAAGCCCGTCTAAGAAGTTTTATGAACAATAGCAATGTAGACCACATTTGAATATAGAAGACTCAGTCACCCCAATTACTTTTGTTAAGCTCTCATAGATTGCTAAAAACAGTTAGTAAAACAAGAGGAAATATCATTTCAAGTAAAAAAAATACTTATAATAATAGAACTAAAAAAGAAAAAAAAAGATAAAAGATCAGAATTTTATTTGACTGTGACAGATTTATTTCTCCTGAGTTTAAAGGGTGATATTATGGCAAGACCGAAAAGTGTATACTATAAAATGATTTCACGAACTCTCATCCACAGAAAACAGTGGACTTCATAACCATGTCACAAACTGTGAACCTTTTATTTACACATAAAATATTCACTCTCTATTTTTAAAGTTACAATGAACACTATTCTGAATATTTAGATCAAACATGGCTTTGTTACACAAACCATATCATTATATCATTTATCACGTCAGTATTTCCTTATATCCCATGCTTTATATTCTTGTGTAAATCTTTCCAAATCTGTTATTACGTATACCAAACCAGATACACCTTTTCATGCCTTGTCAGTATTTTCTAATTTCCAATGCTTTATGTATTAATGACTCCTTCCAAATGTGTTATTACGGACAAAAATCCAACCTCGGTTTGTCATGCCTTGTCAGTAATTTCTTGCAGACCATGCTTTATATTATTTTGTCTCTTTCCAAAAGTGTTATTTTGTACAACAAACGCTTTGTCATGCCTTGTATGTATTTTCTTAATTTCCATGGTTTATATCAAAGTATAGCCAAGTTACGACTCCAATAAAAGATGTACACATGGATTCATTGTGATTCAATATTTCGGTTTATTTTAAAACTCTTATCAGATTATTATTATTACTCAAACAAGGTAAAGAATATAATTATGCACTTTCGAAATGGGCGGCGCATCTTATGCAAATGACGTGACGCTGTACACGCTTCACAATTAGGCCATTCGTAATAGGTCAGTAAACAACAACAGTCAATCCATTCATTTGCGGCTAAAAAAGTAACGGTGCATACTATTTTCATAATCAAACGTAATGGCTCTTCGGGGTAATAACAAAAGTAATGACGTTTGTTGTAGGATAGTTATGAAGTTTTTACATTTTTAGATTGCTAATATGTAGATATATTTTGTTGTCTTGCTTGTTGCCAAGTGTCCTTTGGATTTGTTTTCTCTGTGTATTTAGCTGGCACTCCGCCATATTAATAAAATAACCTTAAGTTTGATGTAAGGCTACAAACCAATCAACACTCAATCAACATTAAAGATAACTTTATCCTTTGAACAGCACGGTCCATATAAATAATTAGCCTCGAGCGGAGGGAAAATCAGGTAAGTCAGACATCGTTTTTTTTTATTTCTTTTTATTATCTCACTGTTTTTTCTCATGAGGCTTCTTTCCTTTCATCATTATTTACACACACAGGCTACACTAGCTGGAGATCTTTTGGCTTTATACCGCAACCCAGGTGACTTGAATCCATCTGAATCCCTTCTGTCTTCGCCTGACCCTAACCCAGGTGACTTGAATCCATCTGAATCCCTTCTGTCTTCGCCTGACCCTA